>JAUEKZ010211353.1:0-10382 GCA_031471865.1 Melibe leonina
TGTCGATCCCGGAGTGCCGCCCCCGTTGACCGACTTGCCCTCGGATGGGTTTTGGCTTTCACCATACGAAACTACTACTACTATCAAAATGAATCTGATATAAATAATCGTAATAATAATACATATATGTACATGTAACAATAATAAAATCACTACAATCATAATCATGGTAAAATACTAATAGTAAGTACTGATCATCTTATGTTGAATTTTTTTTTTTTAAATAACAACAAAACAATACATACATACAGGTACTACGGGCAAAAAAAAACAAACTACGTAACTTCCAGACACCAAATTTATCAAGGTGATAGACGTCATAAATAAGGCAGGACATCATAGTGACTACAACACCTTCACTATGATTTTTTAATTCTATTTCTTTTATCAGACCGTGTGATTTCGCTTTAAATGTTCTAAAAAGGCTATTTAAATTTTCATTAACGTAAAGACGGTTTAATTCACGACTTCCGCTAAATAAAAAAATTCACATTTTCCGGTAAATTACAAACCTACTTTCGCTCGTTCAATTCCCGTCTCCCGTCACCCACCAATGCCTTTTACCGAGACAGCAGGCATTTTTTGAAATATGGATTCAATGATGATGATGACGATGATGGTGATGATGCCAATGGTGATGAAAATGACGATAATGAACATGATAAAATTCTTCGTAATGAAATCACTTACAAACGTTACCTACCTCTATTGGTTTATTGTTTTCCCTTTTCAACGCATTATGATAGTGATAGTAAGGTGCCGTCTTTGTATGTACACTGTCGGCTATGCGATGGTTGCCATGGCAGGGTCCAGGGTTCCGATCCCGATCAGGACAGTTTTCTACTTTCTTTGGCTTTGATTTGTCTCGTATCGGCACTATTTCTTGTCCGACTCATTTCGTGCAACCCATTAATTAATGTCACATCAAAGGTCAAGCTCTCTTAATAAACATTGTGTGTGCGTGTATGTGTGTGTGTGTATGTGTGTGTCTGCGTGTGTGTGTGTGTGTGTGTGTGTGTGTGTGTGTGTGTGTGTGTGCTGCCACAGGGACATATACTGTATTATTATCATACAGAGCTCATTCTGCATCTCACCTCTGGTAAAAAAGAAAATTCTGTTTTTTCTGTTTCTTCATTTTTTCTGCTTTCCTTGGCTTTGTCTCGTTTCTGCACTGCATACTCTCTCAAGTTTGTCTTATTTCTCATTAAATCTACCAACACCAAACCAACCACAATTCCCATACTACTATGTGATAAGAATAGCAAAAGCTAGGCGAGACAGCAGGCAGGTTACATAAGCTAGTTCCAATTTTTATTACTGTACCTGTATGTATGTCTTATTTCTCATTAAATCTACCAACACCAAACCAACCACAATTCCCATACTACTATGTGTGATAAGAATAGCAAAAGCTAGGCGAGACAGCAGGCAGGTTACATAAGCTAGTTCCAGTCTTTATTACTGTGCCTGTATGTATGTCTTATTTCTGACGCAGCAGGCATTCCAACCCCGAACAATCAGCTTGGACTACTTTGAGGCATACGCTCAACATACTGAGCCTAAAGCGCCAGTGTGCAACTCTATATGCTCACCAAGAAGGCATAATGAATGCATAACTACAGCAGCTATCGACCATTGTCATTGATGCGCAATATTAATATACTGTCTTGTAGTAAGTTAACCCTTTCACTGCGGGCTCTGATTCTAACCGTAGTTAAATACATAGCAAAATGTTCAAGATTGGCTCTCCTTATACTTATATCAGTACCAGTGATACATAAATCAGATTTCAGTGGACTGACACATGCCAAAAGCCTGAATTTCCGGCATATGTCAGTCCACTGAAATCTGATTTATCTGTTCGAAGAATACATAAGTTCTGAAGTTTTTGAATGATGTGATTGGCTAAAATCAAATACCGAGTTGAGAGAGAGAGTTAAAAGAGAACCAACAAAACAACCACATAGCTGGGATATACCCATACCTGCATTTGCCGCATGCATGATTAATGTTGTTTATGTGAATATTGTGATATGTTTATAATGTGTGTTTGGGTTATATCCTAGTAATCCTACACGTTGTACGTTGTTGTACGTCTTTGATACAGATGACATCTATCAAAATTTGTAAACACACCAAAAGATCACGTAATCTATCATGTGTACAGTACATGTGTATTCTGCAACACACATTGCACGCTTGGCAGGTTTTCTTCAGCGAACTCCACTCCTAAAACAGAGATATAATGATATATAATAACTTACACCCATCCCCCCCTCCCCCCCCCCCCCGGGAACTTTTGAGACATATTTTTTTGGTAAGTTGGATGCCTGAAGTGTGCGATTCCACTAAATAACTCAAAAAGCAAGTCTTATCAGATCTCCAGAAAGGGTGGAGGTGTATTGAAAGGGGGAAATGGAGATAAATGCGGGTACTGGAACAAAATCTGTTCATTTTTTAAAAGATGTTTTCCTTAAATCATGTTTGAAAATCGAAATTTTAATCCGTTTTCGATTCTTCTAGTGTATAAAATAAAGATCTTACCTTTCTCTCGCTCTCTATGAAATTATTTAATGTTATTTTTTATTTTTTGCAATTTTTTAAAAGGACATTCCTAATTTTGCAATTAATGACATTTCAAGAGTCTTACTCTCAAGACATCGAAAAAAAACCAAAAATCAAAAACAAACATGTCTCATAAGATAGGGGAGGTTGGGGTTGGGGAAGGAAACGGGGAGGGGGAATTTGTTTGCCCTCATTATGCTGATACTGATAACTTTTCAAGAGCAAAGGGTAGATAATCTTGCAAAGAAGAACAATTCATCACATAATACTAGATTTTTATGATCGCGGTACTGATATAGATTATTGCATTATGACATTATGAACATATTTTGAATATGATGGTTAAGTTTGAGGTACATATTTCCAACCATTTTCTCCCTATTTTTTTCGCAATATTTTTAGTCTATCTTTGCGGTAATTCTTTAAAAAATCTCATTGAAATTATATTTTCATTACATTTTCGGTTATATATGCATAATATGAAATAATGACTCTTTCTCCCAAATTCTGTAAAATAATATGCTGTTATCTCTAACGTTATTTTTTGCAATTTAAAAAAAAAAGCCTAGTCCAAAATTTGTACCTTATGACCTTTCTATTTCAAGGGCAATAACTCTGTGATGGTGACACTTATTTTTTGGCAAACAAGCAGAATCGTACTCTCAAGGCATCCAATTAACCGAAAAAACATGTTTCAAAAGTTCCATGGGGGGGGGGGGGGAGGGGGGTCCAGCTGACCCGCAGCATAATAGAATAGACTAGATATAGAGGGTATAGGACGAGTGATGGTCAAACATAATATATATCATGAAATGTTTAGATTCTTTTAATCAACCTTTTCAAAGGAGGTATACAAACTCGCTAAATGCGGGGGCCTTTTGGTTGAAAATATATTACTGTATTCATCTGAAAAATAATGATTGAATGTGCCACTAATATCAATAGAGAGCTAGTCTTGGTGAAGGAAATGCGTTACATAGGTGGGGTATAGAGCATCTGGGCACCAGGTGATAAAAGGCTATATATATCACTTTGCTATACTTTTACTTTATCTTCAGCGTTTTGGATGAATAAAAAAAAAAAAGAATAAAGAAAATGATCACATGGGTGGTAATAATTGTAGCCCATTCACGTCAAGGACTGATTCTAACCTAATAGACCATAAAAAATCTACAAAATTTACGAGTTCTTATATCAGCCGATAATTTGATATCAGTTAATCGACAAATGCCAGTCCATTAAAATCTTATTCATATATTATAAGGGAACAGGCAAGGGATGTATCTAGTTAGTAGTTTGAGAAATTATCTTAGCATTGAAAGGGTTAAAAAGGAAAGCTCAAAGCTAAAGAGTTGGTATTCAAACAAACACCCTATCCAATAGGTTTCTGCTTAAAAGTAAAAGAGGCTATATAAATTACAAAGCGTCCGATCCTTAGAACAGGGATGAGATTTTTAAAAAAAGGGTGTTTTGAAACCACAGATCACCGGTTTTTTTTAATGGCTCATCTTTACAGGGCAGGTAATAAAAACCTGTGTGTTGGCAAACAGTGGAGAAGCGTGACCACTTAGCTGGCAAGGAATCGTAAATATTTTCAACAAGTACTTAAGTTTGGACTTCTTGAACAGGAGACTACAGTCTTTTAAAAACAATCAAACTCAAAACCATGACACAGGTGTCCCTATACCAACACAGATCCATTAAAAAATCAAAAATAACCGGAAAGCACTTTTATCAACCCTAAGCAGATTTAGATCTGAATTCAAGATGAGAAAGGAGTCTCAGGTAAAAACAAAATACCTCCACCAGCCTTGTAGTGCATGTAAACGTAAGGGACTGGGAGGCAATGAATAAGTCTTGAATAAATAAAATAATGGATGAATATGTAGAAGAATAGAATATATTCCAGATAAATTTCACTCTATGTATGTTGAAATGGACTTTACAAGAAAACATCTCTTGTGATGAAAAAAAATATATTGTCAAAACCAGGGGAGGAAACCTTTGAATTTAAGCTACGTCTATCTTTGATAAGACATGGCAATGTGTATGAAGTGTCTTGACCAGAGGACATAAAGGCTGGAAGAGAAAAATTCTAGTCAACAACCAACATTGAGACATTATTATTATATATATAATAATGACACCACATTGGACCACAATATGCAGCTGATTTGTATAACATTTTTTATAAAATGTGAAAGACTATGTTATGTATTTTAACAAGCCGGAGAGTCACAGAATTAAACGCCTATCTATGACTATGAGATAATGCTGTGTATCAACTGTCTTACCCTAGGACACAAACCCAGAACCAGAAAAGCCACATTTGCTTTTTTCTATAAAGGGTTGGGTGGGGAAATAAACAAATTACTTCAAGTTAAATCTCAATATCCATCACAATTTCCATTTCTCATGTTTGCTGACAATAAAAAGGGCAACTGTTGATAGAAATACACGACAAATAAATAAAATAAACACAAAAAAACTGTTAGATTTCATCCAATTTGACATGTTTTAATCACATTTTGTTTTAAAAACATTTGCTGTGGGTTTTCACTTTAAAATAACTTTCCACCAGAGTTGCAGGGATTTATTCCTAAGAGGACGATATTCTCCGGAGTGATCTCCTCCTGAATATATTCCCTCAAAAAGCACTTCATGTTTCGCGACTTCATGTACTCAATTCTTCCAATATCTATAATCCTTTTGGCTTTTCTGCCAATACTCTCTCTCTCAGGTACAGACAGCTTTTCTCTTAAAAATGCGCTGAAACAGAAAGATTAAGAGAAAATGAAAGAATTTGAAATGAAATCAAAATCTGATCTTGATTTACATTTCATGATAAACTCTCAGCAAAAAAATGTTTCCATACACTGTTCATTTTCTTATTGACAAATCTTCAATGTAAATACATTTAATACAACTTTTTTAACCAAGATATCATCACCAATTGTAAAAGCAAAGAGGAAAAAAACAACAATTGTGTTTGAATGAAAGTAAAAAGATTCCCTCATGAGGAATAATCCAAGATGAATTGACTTAGCTAATAACAGAATTGAGACAAGAAAAAGGAACCACTTTAATATCATATTGCTCCTTGCTTCAAACAATAGAAATTTAAAATCATCGCAGTACACTCTACCTGGGTTTAAGGTTATAACAATAATGTTATTTGTAACACACTGTACTCACTTTTCCTCCATGTCCACACGGATTAAATCCTCCACAACATGTTCATCAATATTCCCTTCTTTATCATTCTCACTCTGAACATCTTCATCTTTGGTGTCTTGAGATTGCTCTTCTTTGAAGTTAACATCTTGATCTTGAGACAAGTCTTTCTTTTGGGTAGTTTTCCCTGGATGAGATGGCAAACAAAGGAATAAAAGGTATTAATGTATGAAAGGTCCCAAAGTATAATTCTGTTATCAATTTTAGATTATCAGCAACATTATTTCATAAGAAAATGCGATTTAAATTTTTAAAATTTTTTAAAATCATTTTTTTTGCCTATAATTGGGAGTGCAATGAAGATAGACCCATTTACCAATGACTTTAGAAAAGTGATGACAATGATTAATTAATAGAGAGATCTACCATAGAATTGCATGAATCTTTTTTAGACCTAATTGCCTCCCCAAAAAAAAATTATTAAAAAATCAGTGCTTACATAAACAAGAATATATCACCTCTAATTCTTCTCCTCGAACAAGTGGCCCAACTTGACAGCCGAGCAAGGAGCTCAAACTCTGCTCCATCTATTCCATGCTTCCTCATAAAGTCTCTGCCAACATAAGTGTCCCACGTACAGCGATGGTGGCAACAAAGAGCAATCATCAAACCTTGAAGCTTACTGAAAAAATATAAAGATAGAGAAAACACTTAAAAACCAAATCCTTTCTTTGGTTGCATTTGTAAAAACTCAAAATAAAAAGATAACTAACTGCACTCAAAATTGATTTGTGTGGGGAAAAAATAGAGTTGGTGGTATAACCAGAAGCAATAACCGGTACACTTTGCCAAGGTACCGATAAGTTGTTGGTGGATGGCAGGAATGATGAGAATCTTAATGTTTATATGTATATTGTGGCTGATCCATTCCATAGACAAAAGCTGATGGTAGTAAGATTATTTGTCGAAAAATTTTTTTTAATGCAAAACAATTAAAAACAAAGAAAAAATTCCTTAGAGCATTGCACTGAATAATGAAATACAATACAAAACTAAACAATCATTAAAAAAAAAATTGAACACTGTGCAATATGAAGAGAACTAACACTAGAATGAGGAGGAGTATGAGGAGCATATCTATCTTAGCAAACTCTCACCTTTGACTACGCTGCTCTTTTTGCACTTTTCTGAGTTTAGAAGGTGGGCCGGCAATCTCATATGAACTTGAACCCCGTAAAATAGATGTGCTATCAGGTTGTGGCAACTTTGACTCATCAGCTTGGTTTCTTTTTTCTCCCACGTGGTCTCCATAAGACAAATCTTCTAAAAGAACATGTTCATTTGTATCCACAGGTGATGATGAATCACAATTTCCTGGTGGATTGTTCAAAGGATTTTGACTAACTGGGTCAGAGTGTTGTGGTGAGGGGCAGCTAGAGATAGACTGTGTGCTAGGATACTCCAGTGTGTTGACAGCACATCTAATCCCCAAATCAGTGGCACCTCCACAGAGATGCTTCCCTACGACAACAACAGACTTTTCATCTTGAATTCCTGGAAATTTTCCTAAAAGGAAAGACCAAAAAGAATACTGTTTTAAGATATATCTGAGCAACACCAGCTCAACTTTTGTTACAATAAACAATGGGCAAGAGATAAATGATTTTGAGTAGGACTTTTAGAGTGAACTGAGACTTTTATTTACCCTCAAATTAGACAGATAAAAATAGTGTCATATTTTAATTAGAAAAAAATAGTTCATGAAGTGTCAATGATGATTTGTTCCAGACAGTATAACACAGTAATAAAAGGATATTCTTCTTGTGAATGACAAAGTAAACCATTATAGTAAGTGAACTTTTATTCATCTTTTCAATTTCAAATGTAGATGCCTTTTCATCTCTGTATATATATAACTTAGAATAACAGAATATTTGAATACCTAAGCAAAAATCCTGAATATCAATCTTGACACGCTGGAAACTTTCCTCTCTCCCTCTGTGTTTATGATAAGGATCCACCTACACAAAATCAGAAAAGAAAAATTGTTTGCCTGTTACAAAACTGTATCATAAAAAACCACTGTGTGCACCCATTTCAAAGAATAGGGGATATTAAAGAACATATGTAAAATTTTGTATATTACGAAACATAGACAAACTCTATCATTTTACAAATGAGACATGGCAAAAACTTTTAAGAAAATGACAACACAGCTCAGTAACCCTAATATCACAATAGAATTATGATATAAGTAAAACATATTTGAGACCAGTCAATTTCATTGCCTTATTTTATCATATTTAAATGAATAAAAAAAGATGTGAAAAAATGACTTTATAACCAGAAAAAGTAATAAGATACTAAGTATCTCAAAGGAATAAAAAAAAAAATCTGACTTAGCACTTAATATCAAGAAAGAAAAGTACACAATCAATTTAGCATAGGATCTCTTCGTTATGATTGCAGTTCGCAGAGCAATTTTGAATGAACAAAATCTCACATACCCTGTATCTGACACTACTCCTTTCGACCAAAAGAAAAGAGTTGTTGGCACATTCCTGACTAGCCTTTTGGATCCAATGTGACAGTTTTCCTTACATAACAAAATAAATAATGTTTTAGTTTATGTGCTTAAAAATGAAACAAAAAATGAGATGAAGGAGTTAAAAGAAATAATTTCTTAACCTTAAAGTTTTCAAATCTATGCTCACAACTTGCAAGAAAAAAAAAGATAAAACAATAAAAATTTATCAATAGCTTTAAATAAACAAAATCAAGTTTCATTATTCCTCTCTGTTCAACATGATCTGTAAGAATGGAAACCTCAAGAAGGATATCTCATATATTTACCTTTACCAGCCCCAAGTTCGACAAAATGATGAGAATTTGATAAGAAACCAAGGTTGTCAAGTTGGCCTACTAGGGATGCCTGGAATGAAAAATAGGATATTGTCATAATGTGAATATGCCATCATTAGACTAATTCAAATAAGTTGATCACAAATGATTCTCCAACCATTTTTCTGAGTTCTAAAATGTGTGAATGCATTTCAAGCAAATCTGAATGTCTGCAATTGCTGTTGGCTTAGACCAGATTAATCAGACAAATAAGTGGTTTGAAGAGACAGCGGATGCGTTGGGTTGGTGGAAAACAAAGTTTGACAGTATTAAGGTTAAATTCTTTAGAGACTCATTCTGCAGTTTCTGGTCCTTATATCAAATATTTTTTAGAAGAAAGACATATAACAAAATATTATACCACTGGGAAGAGGGGGGAAAAAAGCAAAAAACAAAAAATATTTTTAAATACAGTGTTCAAAACTAGAGAAGAGAATACATATTTTTTTAGAAATTGGGGCCTCTCTGCCAATCAGATTGTCTGTGATAACAGGAATCGGCACTGTTCTTTTAATCGACAATATGTGGTAAAGCTCTGGCTCAAAGAGATTGTTAAAGTACCAAAGCAGGGTTGGACTCTGGGTTTTTTGGATTTTTGTGCAGTGTCTTAACCAAAAATCTAGAATTAAAAGTGATGAAATAAATGTTCAAGACAATGATTAAATCAATCCTATCAAAAATGTCCTCATAACAAACCTGTTGCAACATTTCTTTTCGAAATACAACTTGATCCCCAAAAGCTTTGGTCAAATTCAGATTCAAATCACCAAAAATTTCCTCCTTAATGCGAGGATGCTCAAGATGAAGTTTTGTAATCTTGTCGGCCACCTCTGTGTGAACAATAATTAATGATCCAGTTATAATATACCTTATTATTAGATAAAACACACTTTATTATATATAGTTATATATTTAGTGTTGTGTTTTGTGAATATTTGTTAATCCACTGTTATCTCACTAATTTTACAAAATATCAAGCTGACTCACATAAATGTTTTCTTTAAGAAAAAGTAAGATAAGTTAAGATAAGATATTTAGACTACTAGATAATTTTCTGGAATAGAATAGGTATTCAACTATCTAGATTACAAATGTGATGAGTGACTTAATGTCCACTTATGCATTGCACCATCACTGGGCATTTGTAAATGCACTGTATTACATCCAAACGACACCATTGTCAAGTACCTAATCTTGCAACCTTCCTGATGGTTATGTGCATCGTAATTAAGAATACTTTTTTATTGTGTCGTTCTTAATTCTTGGAGTCTGTCTACATTGTCTTGTCTTCATCATGTCACTAGTTTTTTCTATAACACTGTTCAGTCTATTTCTATCAATAAACGTTGGTTACCTCCCCAACATGGGATGCCAAAGGCTAGAACACCAAGTACCTTGTGACTTATTTCTCATCCCATTTTTTAAACATCAACTCTGTGGGACTGAATTTCAGAGCAATTAAAACGTTATTATAGCATTTATGAGTGATACTGTAACCGATTGAGCAAATAGAAATAAGGCGGAACTAAATGTAATTCTTGGTAAAGAAGCATGAAATAGGTCTATAGGCTCAAATGTATGTATGTATCAAGCCTCGCAGTCTGATTGACGCTTGCTGAGAACAGTGTGACTCGGGAGAAAAAACAAAAAAACAAACAAAAAAACAAAATTCAGTCTCAGATATTTGATTCCTGAATTAAGGCTGCGCGCTCAATCCATGTTGCTACTTGGATCCATTGGTC
>JAUEKZ010211375.1:0-10380 GCA_031471865.1 Melibe leonina
CATCCATCCATCCATCCATCCATCCATCCATCCATCCATCTATCTATCTATCTATCTATCTATCTATCTATCTATCTGAACGACCGACTGAACGACCGACTGACCGACCGACTGACCGACCGACTGACTAAACAACAACCAACCAACAACCCAACAAACAACCAACCAACTAACCAACCAACCAACCAGCCAGCCAGCTAACCAATCGACAAACTAACCAACCAATCAATTAACCAACCAACCAGCCAACCAACCAACCAACCAACCAAACAACCAACCAACCATCCAACAGCCCAACCAACCAACCAACTAACCAACCAACCAACCAACCAACCCAGCCAACCAGTCAGCGAATCAACCAACCAACTAACCAAACAAGTAACCAACCAACCACCCAAACAACTAACCAACCAACCAACCAACTAACCAACCAGCCAACCAACCCAGCCAACCAGCCAACCATGTTCGTTCCCTACCCGTGCCTGCGGTGGTTCCAGCAGGTGGCGGGGTAAAGTGGATGTGACGAAAGTGAAAGGTATCGTAATAATGAACTGCTAGAGCTGCATTCTCAACCACAAAATATGATAAAATGGATAATTATGATAATTGTGTTTGCTTTACGAATTGAAAACAAAATTATGACCTGGAATGTGTACAAAGTGAACATTAAATTTTATGTCTCAACGACTGTATAACTTGATTGTTGAATTTTCTTTTCGCTCTCTCTCTCTCTCTCTCTCTCTCTCTCTCTTTCTCTCTCTCTCTCTCTCTCTCTCTCTCTCTCTCTCTCTCCTTTTTTTTTTTAGTGAAAAAAGACTCCAATGAAATCGAGACATAACAAGACGAGAGACGGAGCATTTGTCCCTTCAGGGGAAACGTTGAATAAAGATGTCGGCTCTTACAACCCCACCACATTTGGGACCGCATCTATTTATGTTGTAAAATGCAAGTTCCTCATTTTATCATACGTAGACAAACTAGTAAAATGTGGAACAAGTACCAACTGAAAATCATCGGGATTGAGCCAGAATTCTAGATAGATTGACAGGCAGTTCAGATACGAGATAAAGCAATAGAAAGCATAGCTATGGGGAAGTAGATCATGTAAACAGTGAGTGATTCGAACCCGGGACCCGCCATAGCACGTATCCATTGCCCGACACACTTTCAGCACAAGAAACCATTGGCCTGGCTAAATGGTATCCGCTAATGCTGACCGTAAATTTTTTTTTATCGTTTTAAAAACAGTTAAAATATCACGTCGATTTTCCAAATAATAGGAATGTGTTAGACAGTTTTATTTTGTTTTTCTCCCCTTCGTACTGTATGGATGAGAATGTCGGGGCCCAGCTCTAACTCTGGTTCAAACAAATGGAGCAATGAGACATAATGTGATATATCCCTGTAGCTAAAAATTATCTTTCACAGAGCCAAAAGAGAAACCTAGGATCAATACAAAAGCAAGCAGGAGAGCAGCTCTTTGTGCTCATTCTTTGATAGCGTTATGGTATTCTTGCTCCTATGAACTATCTACCCAAAGACATTAGAAGAGTTAGACCTAGTGTTTGGTCACGTGACGGTCCGACCTAGGAGTCACACCTTCGCGTCAATGAATGTAATTGATTGTTTACGTACATTTATTGCATATGAGGAGCCCTGATGGCGGACACTTGAGGTTATCGAATAATCGAGCTTTGCTCGCTTGGCTCCCCATATTCGGTACGTACCATTAGACATTGCGAAGAGAAAGTCTAAGGTCTATATCTTCTAATGTCTTTGATCTAGCCCCACAACATTGTCTTTGCCCATGCGTTAAAAGCAAGTCCTTTATAGCCTAGTGACCTATAGAGTTGGAGCTGATCCCGGTTTCTGTGGATTGGCACCCATTTTACACATGGGAGGGGTGAGGCAATTGTAATAAATTTCCTTGCCAAAGGATAAACCAAAGAAGGGCTGGCAAGAATCGAACCCGGAGCCCCCAGTTTCTGTTCTACGTCACTATCAGTTCGGCCACTGCGACTCCACCTATGTGTAAGCTGAATATGAAAAGTTGTGGCTCGATAGAAAGTCGCCCCGTGATTAAAGAAAATAATCAAAACAATAATAGACTCTACTGTATTATCAACCGACAATGTAGATCTATGCAAGGTCAAAATGCTCGCCTCAATTGATTTTCAAACGCTTGCAAACCTAAAATAATATTACATAGATTATCTTACCTTTTCTTATATTCGCAATGAGTTAGATAGTGTAAAAAATACTTAGACTTAGATAGCGCTAAGTTCCATCTCTGATGCTTGGAGGCGCTTTACAATACAACTCCAATCATTCATCCATTTACACATTCATAATTCATTTATTCAAATTCTACTTATATCTAGAGAGGAAAAGGAAGGAAAAACTTTATATCTATATATAATATATATATATATATATATATATATATATAATTTACAGTACCAGACAGTCTGGCAGCAATAACCACCCCCGTCTTCTTGAAGAGCCGTGTCGTCTGGGAAAAAGGAGGGGGAGGGTGAAGAAGAAGGGCGAAGAACGCATGATAAGAGCTAAAAGAAAATGTCAATATTTAACAAGACCAAATTGAAGTGTATCTGCGGGTGGTGGAAAACCCGGTGAGAATAAAATATTTACGGTAAGTTTTTCACAATGTACATGCACATGCAAGAGGTGGAGGGTATGATGGGTAAATTGTGCATGTTCTCGTCACGTGGGACAGACGGAATATATCACGTGAGTCACATGAAAGCAGTGTAGGAAAAATGACCTGCTGCTAGTTGGGAGGGAGCTAAATTTAGTGATGGGGTTATGGGTTAAAAAAAAAGGGGGGGGGGGCAGGAGGATAGGGAGGAGGCAGGAAATTAGAGGTGTGTGTGTGTGTGTGTCTCTCTCTCTCTCTCTGTGTGAGTGTGTGTGTGTGTGTGTGTGGGAGGGGGGGGGGTGGATGCAAAGGAACAAAATAGAGAAAATAAATATGTGTGCGGGGAGAGGGTAGGGGGGGGGGAGGTAGGAGGGGCCTGGAGGTAACTATTATTAGTAACGTTGGAGGTGGGAAAACGTTGACATTTAATTAGACATTACAACTTCAGCGTAGAATTAGAAATATAAATTCTTCACACGAGGTAAAGGTTGTAGTATTGAATGGAGAAAAATGATGCAAGAAGGTGCAAACACGAACAAAACGTGGAAAAAAAACAACAAGAAAGAAAATAAATATTTGCTGTGCATTCAGCTCAAAACAAAACTTTCACTTCTGGCTGCATTTTTTTCTTTGTTTAATTAAATCTATAGCGTTGCTGGCTGTTGCCTCTTAAACTCCGTTTTCTTAAACACAAGTTTTGGGTTATATCAGAGACGGAGCTCGAATAACAAGTTGACATGTTGCCACACAGAGATAAACCGATGACTCGTTCTGATATCTCACCCAATCAATATACTGACGCCGTGCCAACATAAGTACTGTCCCAATAATTCCGAGCGCCTGGCAGACATCTGTTGAAAGGTCGATTTTTGGTATAGCACAGCGAGGTTGGGGTTCGCACCCCTAACCTACCGGTTCCGAGGCGGACGCTCTACCCATTGGGCTACAGAACTGGTATACCGTAGCGTTATAGCTGGCAGAGAGCTGTGATGTGATGCAGTCAGGGAGAAAAAGGCAAGACATTATTTCTACTTTGGGACCCCTTTCTTTACGCGTAGGAATTTTTTTTCTTTTTTCTTTTTCTTTCTTTTCTTCCCCTTTTTTTGTTCCCTTTCTTTCGTCCGAAGCGGGGGTGGAGGTACCTGTCACGGCGTTATTAAACATTGGGTAGGGAATTGGGCAGGGGAGGTGTAACCCAAACGACACTGATGCAGGGGGTGGAGTTACGATTTTTATGTATCTTTAATCACTTTGCTGCTGACGTAAATGTGAACGAAAAAAAAAAAAAGTAAAGAAAGAAAAGAAATAATGTGCTATTGCGTTGACGTTACAACATATTGTAGTCTTGAAACTGAATAAAAAGAAAACCAGGAACGATTCTAACCTTCAGCCCCCCCCCCTCTTTTCATGGATGGAGGAAAGCCCTTAAGAATACAACATATCACACCATTAAAAATAATTTATTATTATTTGTTTTGGGTTGTTGCTTTTTGATAATGTTCATATTATCTGAAGAAAAAAACTTAGTGATATGAACACCGATAAATCTTGGTGCACTTTCTTTCTGAACGATAACATTGAGTGCTTGAAATGCTCAAAGTGCAAGCATCTGTGAAGCAAATTCTTTTTTACGTGGGGATTTATTGTTGTTGCTATATATTGGCCGGGGTATTCGCTCTCTCTCCTTCTCTCTACCCCCCCCCCCCCCTGAAAAAAACCAACACATAAAAAAACCCCAGCAAATACAAGTAATTGTACTTTTAGTTATCGTAATCTTAACCCTCACACAGCGAGGTCTGATTCTAACCTAGCTGAAGTATTTAAAAAAATCTTGAAAATGCACTTGCTCTTATAACAGAAAAATCAGATTTGAGTGAACTGACATATGATGCCCAACATATGAAATTCAGGCTTTTGGCGTAAGTCTGTCCACTGAAATCTTATCTATCTGAAATAAGAACAGGCTAATTTTGAAGATTTTGATATCTAGTTGGCAGCTTAAGAAATAGCCTTATCATTGAAAGGGTTGAGGGGTGGGGAAAAATAAACTGAGCGCTCTAATTAAAGTAAATTATAGACTGTTTTATCATTTAGCGTGCGTTCATCATCCCTATTCTATTTAGAAACAACACTTTTCAAATATCTTCTTACGTATCATAACAAGCAACCTCCCTTATTTTCAACCACCAAGTGCAAAATTTAAGCTTAAACCCCAATTTAGCTCAATAATAATGTGCCCGCTTTTGAACCGGTAGGTCGGTGGTTCGAACCTGAGCAGCCTCTTACTCAGGATGTTAAAAAATTGGCATTTTAGCATCTGTCCCCCAATGTGCTGGGCTTCATGGGAAAAAAACCGCTTAGATTGGTTGGCCTGGCGTCAGTACGTTGTGACTGGGTGATAATATGTTAAAATGAGCCCTCTATTTATGTCTCAGTGGCAGCACGTTTAGACTTTCCCAGACAGCTTTGCCTTTGATTTGACTGAATCGTCTTAAAAATGGCGTTAAGGTGGTAAAATTTAACCAAACCAATATATGATAAGTATGGGCAGGTGACAAGTATGGGCAGATGATTATAATAGCTACTAGCTACCCTCAGTCTGTGCGTCTCTGTGAAATCTAAAATAGAAAGAGGGGTAAAAAGTATAAATAGAAAAAAAAAGAAAAAAGAAAAGTCTGCGTGCAGCTTGCGGGTATACAATCTGCTGGAAAGCTATGAGAACCGGAGCGGAGGATAAAAGGAAGAAATTGAATAAATGCCTGACGCTATGTCAAGGTGAACACATTCTCCCCTAATCACTTCTACCTCAATAGATCGCCGTGTCCGTAAATGTGGATTGGGGATGGTATTAATAGAGTCTGAGCCAATAGAGAATAGATTCTTTGAGAACACTATTGAGGCAATTTTCAAAGTCTGAGGCTGCACATAAGGGGAAAGCTATTATACTTTTTATGGTAAAGATTTTATTTCTAACTTGCGCAGGTTTGATCTCGTAATAGGTAGGATTTCGTTTATACGACATAACATTTTGCCCGGAGCGTTTTACACCGCTTTACATTTTAAGCTGTCAGTATGAAACTGAGGATTAATAAAATTAATTGTGTATCAAAGAAATTTAAGAGAAAAGGGAGACAATGAGAAAACCAAAAGAAATAAAAAGCAATGAAACATCTAAATGAAATAATTACTGTAGACTTATACCTATTTTTTCTTTGCTTTGCAATTTTTAAATACTCGATATAGAGTCTAGATATATATTTGGAACGATTTTATGTATATATAGCTCCTACATTGTATATCAATACAGCTATTTTTAATATATTCTGCTATTTATACCACGTCCCTAAGTGACTTAAAAGAGGAATGCAAAGGATGTATTAGTCTGTCATATATCACATATTTCACAAGTTAGATATCAATAATAATATAAAAAAAGATCCACTAAGCGATACGTATTCATTCGCGTTCAGTAGTTGTGCAGATCGCTTGTACTTAATTCGACTTGTAAGTAGACTCCCCTGGACACGTTCAATATGACCAATCACGCGTTCAATAGGAAAATTGCACTGCTGGTTCCAAACCCCACTTTGTTATATTATGTCGATCCAGCTAATGTGATAAAACTATGTCTGCCTGATTGCATCTGTATCTGTCTATCCATCATTTTTTCGATTACCCCAGTAAGTGCTGTCGTGGACATGCTACAAACAGTGCAGTTTTGTATTTCGTTTCCTCAGTCTTAGGTCCTGTATGTTGTGTGTCAATTATAATAGACCAGTCGAGTTGTCTTCTCCCATCTTTTACATCGTGGTTTTTAGTACTACAGGGTCACTCACTATATAAAAGGACTGGTAATGTACTCAAATAATTAGTTTAAAATTGGCATGGAAACGCCTGAGTCTAACGCAGCTGCCAAAAGGACTGAGTGCATTTTTTTGTTGGTACGGTACTAAAAAGTAAGGGTGGCAGAGAGGCTTGGATCTTCCTAGATTATAGTGCATTGTTTTGGTGGTGGTCAATATCTTTTCTTTTTTGTTGGTTTGTTTGTTTGTTCTCCTTCTCTTCTTTTATCTAGATGGTGGTTCTTCCCAAATAAATAATCTCTTACCTCTTTGTCAATTTTTCGTTACAGATGGTAATATTCTCCCTCAGTAATAATCTCTCTCAAACGTCCCTGGCAAGGCTCAAGTCTGTCCGTTCTTTTAGCTGGGTTATCTTCCATCTCTTGTATCGCAGGGCGCTGGTATGACATAAGCCGCCTAAAGCGCCATTAAACTCTCAGCAAACAAGCAAAACCCAAACAAACCACCAGCATCACCACCACCAGCACCACCAATTCACACCACCGCCATAGTCACCGTCACCACCACTCCACATCAGCACCGCCACAACCACCACTACTAATCGACACCACCGCCCCCCTTCACCATCACCACCACTACCACAATAATTACCACCACCAATACCACCATCACCATCACCACAAGAACCACCATCACACACCACCACCGACCACCACCACCGCCACCACCACCACACACCATTACCATCAAGATTATCCAACATCGGCACCAGCTAGACCTACATACGGTACGTTCTACGTAGGTACCTACATATTTTACTGATAAAGATTCGCTTGTGTTTGGACTCGGTTGGAGACGACCTTGACCTTGACATGACGTGAGAACGAAGGACGACACAAGCATGAGTAGAGCCAGTCCTGTGTTGGGCACCTTAGGAACGGCGGATGGACGAAACACATCTTAAAAGTTAAAAGTTAGAGTGGAGGCTTATAATATAGCGCTGATATCCACGAATTTTGCTCATCGCGCTTTACACTTTTTACTTTCCCCGGCCAACAGCAAACATTGAAACACATAGGACAAGACAAGCGCCTGTTAGGCGTGTTGCAATTTGTTTGTAGGACAAAGACACTGCTATATGGAGGGCCAGGTATCCATTTTACTGCTGGGTTGACAGTGGGGTTTTCTGGTCCCGGAAAAAATTCCACCTCTGAAGGGGATTGAACCCGGGGCCTTCAGCACAACAGTCTGATGCTCTACCAACTGAGCTATTGCGCCCCCAACTGAGCTATTGCGCCCCCATCTTAAATCGCACAGCCATAGATAGAGAGTATGTAGTATGTTCTCTCTAGATAAATATGCCCTTCATTTCAAGGTAGACAATCCTATGGCTAATTTCATGACGCGAACATATATTTTTATCCAAGTCTGATTTTTGATGTTTTAACAATTAAAAAAAAATAATTCATTATTCACTCCGAATCTAAATTGAGTTAAATTTAGAATTTAGTCTCGGACTGAATCCTAGTCTCGCGATGTGAACTTGAAATTGACCTCCCTAAAGAAAGACTGCGTGGATGGATGAGTGGATGGATAGATGGATGGATGAATGTTTGGATGGATAGATGGATGAATGGTGAATATGTGGATAAAAAAATGACAGGTCTATACATGCATGTCTCTAGCAAATTACATTGTCATCCTTCTTTCTCAAAAGTTTTTCACTCTCTCTCTCTCTCTCTCTCCCTCTCTTCCCGCCCTCCTTAACTATTTCACTCTCCCTCTCACAGGCCACTTTCTCTCTAATGCTCTTGCAGGCCCAGATATCACTTAAGTATTGTTTTTCAAACTTATCACAATCTGCTTTCTAAATTCTTTAGCGTTGTAATGTTTGCCAAGCGCTAACAAAGGCCCCAAAGAAAGGTAAACGGCGCATCAAAAGCCCCTCGAATAACGCACCATATCTCTGCTCTCTCTAGCTAGCTAGCTACCCCACTCCCCCACCGACATCTCCAAGTCTGCTTTAAATTTACTCTCGTCTACATTTTTCTCTTTTCTTTTACCTCCTTAACGACCTATCTACATGTATATATGGCACTGGGATTGGAACCCCCAGGGCAAAAGGAAACACGGCCAACCAAAACAGTATTAACAGTAAGACGAGGAAGCAACACTGGAAAATCACAAGAGATGAATTTAGATTGAACCCCGGACCCAGCTGCGGTTTTTATCGCCTGGCTGGCGGCACGAGTCAGCGAGCGAACCACTCTGGTCAATTCTATTTTATGTTTTTATGTTTTTCCATTTTTTTTGCTTACTTTGGCGTTGTCTCGATTCCATTCTGCACATTAGGCCTATCTCAAGCTTGACTCAAACCAAGGCGGAAGTGAAGATGGCAGGATGCTACTGGGCCCAGAGAACTGCCGAAAACTGAAACTGCTGGAGAACGGATGTTGCTGCCCTATGTTCCAAATTAAACCAGGGGATTAAACAATCCCCCCCCCCCCCAAAAAAAAAAAAACCAACACAAAAACCCCACCACCCCCCCCTCTCCCCCGAATAAAACTACCACCCAACCTGATGGGAAAAGAATATAATTCTAAGGAGGACTTCCTGATCACTCCGGGGTTCAATGCTTACCAAACAGAATATGCACAAATTTGAAAAATAACGTATCATTATAACATTTTAAAAGATTTCAGTGGACTTTCAGGCTTTTGGCATATGTCAGTCCACTGAAATCTCAGTTATCTGGAATAAGAACTGGCAAATCTTGAAGATTTTGATATCTTGTTAGCAGCTTAAGAAATAACTTTAGCATTGAAAGAGTTAACAACTCCATCTTTTATATAACCCTAATAATACTAATCTTTTTTTAAAGGTAGTAAAACAGGCAAAACAACCAACAACCCCCCAAAAGGTCTTAGACGCTCTTAAATGCACCAGACTACCAGACTAAGTTAGCAAGTTCTACAACTGAAACCCTGGCAAGCCTATCCCACGTATTATCATAATATTGTAGGCTATGGTTTGTGTTGAGTTGAATTTAACCACATTTACTTGTCTTCCTTCACCGTAACAATGGGCGGTGTTTGCACAAGAAGCGGGTTTTTTTTTAGAACTTCTTTTCTCGTTCTTTTTCCTTTCCCTTGTTTTCAACTTCTTGACTCTTCGCGTAGACTTATATGCACTCTCCTACTCCAATCTTCACACTGTTGCAAGACAAAATATATGTAATATATATTAAAAAAAAAGAAATACAAAAGATTATTAAAAAAGGGAGTCAGTCCTCCATGTGACAAGTAAACCCTTCACAGTCTGGTGTCTCCCATAGAGCTGGTGCTTATTCCGGTTTTACTTCTAATATGAACTCTCCTTTTATCTGTTTGCGACCCGGCAGCGTACAAACATGTCTAGGGAGCTCCGCCTTTGATATGACCCAAAAGGTTTTAAACGGGCAGGAATAAACAAAACAAAAAATGTGCATCAATCAAGGCAGGCCAAAACAGAACCTGCACACATCACACATCACACATCACACATCACCCGTGCCACTCATCAGTTAATTCGCGTTCATGACAAATTTTGAATTCATTAGCAAGATTGTCTAAATACGTTAAGGATTTTCAGCCTGAAAAGCAAAAAGTACTAACTTGAAGACTTTCTCTCTCTCTCTCTCTCCCTCTCTCTCTCTTTCTCTCTATCTCACCCCTCTCTCTATTTTGTCTCTTTCTTTCTCCATTCTCTATTCTCTATTCTCTCTTTCTCTCTTTCCCTCTCTATCCCTCTCTGTCTCTCCCCCTCTCTCTTTTCTCTCCCATCTTTCTCTCACCCAATTTTCTTCCTTCATTCACACACTCATAAAAAAGGCATTCCTCCATATTATATTATCTTTAATCAAGGTACGGTACCTAAATT
>JAUEKZ010211386.1:0-10380 GCA_031471865.1 Melibe leonina
TCGATCCCGGAGTGCCACCCCCGTTTACCGATTTGCCCTCGGATGGGTTTTGGCTTTCACCATACGAAGCTACTAAGATTTCATTGAATTGACATTTACGAAAAAAAACTTATCAGTTCACTAAAATCTGAATTATATATCTGGTATAAGAACAGGTAAATCTTGAAGATTTTGGCGTCCATAGAATTTAAAGGGTTAATTGGTAGAGCGTCCGCCAAGGAATCAATAGGTCGAGACTTCGAACCTTGGCTGCGTCATACCTAAAATTTCAATACAGATATTGTAGCAGCAGTGCTGTCCCGCTAGGGGGACGCAGTACTCAGACCGGTTGGTCAGGTGTGAGTATACTGTGATAGGGGGGGATATAATTGTAAAATTAAAAAGGATCGTTAAGCATGTGATACAATGGTGAAAAGTGAGTATTAAAGAGGTGAGCAGAAAAGAATAATGACAAAGAAAAACTTAGTCAACGTTTTGGCCTAATAGCCTTTATCAGGACAAAAGACAAACAAATAAAATAATATGACCATAAAAAATAAAAAAATTAAAAAAAAAATAAACCGGGGGAAAAAGAATGCTCAGCTTTGATCCGAGGCTGTGACAAATCTTCTTGACTATTGGCTTGGTCTCATACCCCTACTGCAAGTTATTTCAGTGTTATTAAAAGAGAGGGGATCGCCAGGCCAGTGGTTATCAAAGGTTATCAAAAGGTGTTAATAATCACTCTCTTTGTTTCACCAAATTATTTCAAATTTGACTCGTTTCTTGGGATTTTCAGTACTTGCTCCACACCTTTCCAATAAGCAATGGCATGAATGAACTATGAAGATGCGGCAATAGATAACAAAGTAGTTTGCCTCAACGCATACAGTCTATAAAACAAAAACAGGATAAAATGGACAGTAAATCGTTTTATAACCTATTTAAGAAGAAATGAACGGACAACATACGACAATAGAGGAAACGATAAGATCGGGTAAGATAAATTCATTGATCCCTCAACATTGAAATTATATTTTACAGACAAAGGCATACGTCATAAAACAGGAAACAGTTAAACACTAATTACGTTAACATGGGCAGTAAAATGTTAGATAGATGGAAAAAAATTAATGAAATTAATAAACTTTACTCGATATCAATACTCACCTATTCTATGAAGAGGATGAAAGCAGCAACAAGGGTGGTAGTATGTGGTAGTGGTGGTGATGGTGATGGTGAGAGTGGTGGTGGTGGTGGTACCGCTGTTGGTGGTGGTGGTAGTGGTGGTGGTGGTGATGGTAGTGGTGGTGGTGGTGGTAGTGGTGGTGGTAGTGGTGGTGGTAGTAGTGGTAGTAGTAGTGGTGGTGGTGGTGGTGGTAGTGGTGGTGGTGGTGTTGGTAGTGGTGGTTGTAGTGGTGGTAGTGGTGGTGGTGGTAGTGGTGGTGATGGTAGTGGTGGTGATGGTAGTGGTGTTGGTGGTAGTGGTGGTGATGGTAGTGGTGGTTATGGTAGTGGTGGTGATGGTAGTGGTGGTGGTGGTGGTAGTGGTGTTGGTAGTGGTGGTTGCAGTGGTGGTAGTAGTGGTGGTAGTAGTGGTGGTAGTAGTGGTGTTGGTAGTGGTGGTAGTAGTGGTGGTAGTAGTGGTGGTAGTAGTGGTGGTAGAAGTGGTGGTGGCGGTGGTTGTAGTGGTGGTAGAAGTGGTGGTAGTGGTGGTGGTGGCGGTGGTTGTAGTGGTGGCAGTAGTGGTGGTGGAGGTAGTGGAGGTACAGATAGAATCCACACTAAAAAAACAACCACCCAAAACGCACGAGACGTTGGCTTGTCCAAGCAGTGACAGTCCCCTGCTGAACGTTCCCGGTGAAAAACAAAGAATGAGAGTCAAGACAGACAGATCCCTTTGCTCGACTTGCACGCCCACCACACACGCCCTTTGTTTTGGCTTGATAATAAACTGGACGGACAGTGTAACTGTGAGCGAGTTGAGATGAAAGATCGGCATACATCTCAGCACACCGCCCCTCGCTCCTGTCTCTTATTAACTCTTTCAATGCTAAGGTTGTTTTTAATCAAACTAACTAGATATCTTAAAATCTTCAAGATTTGCCTTCTTATACAATGATATAAATCAGATTTCAGTGAACTGACATAAGATTATAATGCCTGATGGTAGTTCACTGAAATCTGATTTATACGGTATAAGAACACGTACATTTTGAAGAATTTTGGATGTTCTGCATTTGTTTGGGAGCAGAACCCGTTGT
Source organism: Melibe leonina (assembly GCA_031471865.1). Lineage (NCBI taxonomy): Eukaryota > Metazoa > Mollusca > Gastropoda > Nudibranchia > Dendronotidae > Melibe > Melibe leonina. The sequence goes on from JAUEKZ010211386.1 coordinate 2,244, forward strand.
CAGAGGGTTAACCCTTGTGAAGCGAGAACCGGATGTTACTTTACTGGTGTCATCAATGAGCTTAAAAATGGTGAACTCGGACCAGATATGAAGAGTAAGAGGGAGGGGGGGGGGAGTGACTTGGAAGATCAATAAATGGACTATGGAAATGAAAGGTATAATAGAAAGGGGGGATAGGCCAGTAGAGAGGATTAGAACAAATTAAGAAAAATTCATCTGTCTTCTCTCGCTTCTCTCTATCCCTGTCGTTCCACACAATCTCCTCTCTCTCTCTCTGTCTCTCTCTCTCTCCTTCTCTCTCTCTCTCTCTCTCTCTTTTCTCTTGGCCTCTCCCCCATCCCTCTTCTCCCTCCAACTCGTTACCTCCCCCCTCTCTCTTCTCCCTCCCACTCTTTACCTCCCCTCTTCCTCTACTCACCCTCCCACTCTTTACCTCCCCCTCATCCCACACACACACATACTCTTTACCTCCACCCCCTCTTCTCCCTCCCACTATTTACCTACCCCAATCCCACCCCTCTCCTCAACCACTCACACACTTTATAATAATTATATTATAAACGTGTATACCCGTCGAACTACAAAATACCACAGCAGTTATCCCCCTTTCATTTGAAGTCACCCAACCAACCAATCAGCTCTAATCAAATTTCCGCCAAAACTTCTCCAGCGGAAAACCCCGGTGTTCCCATCCATCTTCCTACAATCTGTGCGCCCACTGCGTATATTTTTAGGGCGCCTTTGATCGCTCATATGGGCGATGATCGCGTTGGAAAGACAATGGAAAGATGCAGTGAACGGTGTAGTGAAGTTATGGACAATGCATTCATGGTTTCAGAATTCTAGACGGAAATTTTATCTTTTGCTTTAGTCCTTTCACTGCTAAGGCCACCACAATCCTCAAAACGTGCCTGTTAGACAAGATAAATCAAATTTCAGCGAACTGACATATTATGCCAAAAGCCAGATAATCAGGACCTTTGGCATAATATGTCAGTTCACTCCCCCCACCCAGGTGTAAAATTTGTACCTATGCACAATTTGGAATCGGGAATGTATTCTGCGATAGAGCTGCGTTCTATCCAGAGGATTGCAACCATTGCCATTTATTTTCCGCTTCAAGCTACAAAACCCTTATAAGCTCTGGTTCCATGGGCCATTCGGTTCTAAAGGACTTTCTATTCACTACCACTCTCACTCTCACAATGTTATAGTGGAGAGTTATGTTTGAGTAAAGATAGGTTTAAACGCCCCTGGTCCCATTTGCAATGCAGGGACACACAAAAGATCCATACAAAAACGGGAAAAGGCACGAGAATGACCCTAAATTCAAACTATTGGCATGTGTGTTTGTGTGTATCTTTGTGTGTGTATGTGTGTGTGTGTGTGTGTATGTGTGTGTGTGTGTGTTTGTGTGTATGTGTGTGTATGTGTGTGTATGAGTGTGTGTGTGTATATGTTTCTGCATATGTGTATGTCTGTATGTGTATGTGTGTGTGTGTGTGTGTGTATGTGTGTGTGTGTGTGTGTGTGAGAGAGAGAGAGAGAGAGAGAGAGAGAAAGTCTGCCAATATATGTAATATATAATTTATTTTTCTGCAACCTTCACAATACATCAGAATGGGTTCAGCGATCGAAGGATTATCCATTGCACGCTTTTATAATATTCCCTAGCATTCCGTCAGAGCAGGGAATAGATCTTATCTTGGTAACACCTGTTTACAATTTCAATGCTAACACATTTCTATCAAACTACAAACCATTAATGGGATAGACGGAGCGCAGGACCTTCATACAGACCCGAAGCTAAGTTTTGTTTATTATATTATTTTGTTATTTTGTTTGTCCTGATGAAGACCTTTGGTCGAAACGTCGCTTTTCTGTCTGTCTTACTTTGTCTTTGTCCCACCATACTGGCCTTCTAATCACTCCCTTTGTTTCACCTTACAAACCAGACATCAACATCTGGAAGATTAATCTGTTCTTTGGTCGAAACGTCGCCTGTTTTGTCTTTGTCATTATATACTGGCCTGTTAATCACTCCCTTTGTATCACCTTTGATAACCACTAGCCTAGCGATCCTCTCTCTTTTTGTCTTATACCTGATAAATCGACTTCAGTGAAATGGCATAATTATGCCAAACGCTAGAAATTTAGCTTTTCGGCATTTGTCAGTTTATCATGATATAAGAACAAGTGAAGGCTACAGGATAAGAACGATCAGAGTCACATGTTGATATTTAAAGAGCTTTTGCTCTTAATGAATTAATTATGTCCTATACTCCCCCCACCCCCATCCCCACCTCGTCCAAATACTTTTTCTAAAGCTGATTGGGGTTCAGCGTTATTTGAATTTTTTAAAAGCTATTAAATTACCACGGAAGAACGAGTGTTTTGGGGATTTTGATTTAAAAGTTGATTTTCTCAAATCCAGAAAATTGTGACCTTGATCGTTCTTTCCCTGTAGCCGTCAAGTGCATAATATTGAATATTATGCAAAATCTTATTAATTGTAGGTTTTTGTTTGTTTGTTTTTTTGTTTATTGAGAGTTTTTGGGGCGCTTGCAACTGCTATTATCATATTGGCGCCCAGGGGTAAGTAATAAGATAGTTTAGGTAACAGTACAGACCAGCCAGAATTGTGATCCTGCCAGGGACATTTCCCAGAGAGATGATTTACAGGAATTCAATTTAGTTAAATTCAGATTCCACTGTGAAAGGTGTGACCCAACCTAGGTTCGAACCATCGACTTGCCGGTGGAATCTTTATATTATCTATAGTCTGGTCAACACTGCAAGACAAGCGTGTCTTTTTACCAGGTAGTAGTACTTTCTTATGGTCTCATCTCCAGTTTTTAGCTTTTTCATCCTTTTCTTGTACGCCTTCTCAACTTTGTGGACTATTTATATTGGGTAACCCTCTGAATTGATCGGCTGTGGACGGCTGTTCAAAATGACATGATGGTCCATGTCTTGTCTGGTGCCAGGACACGAGATCGTCCAGTATTTTAACCCTTTCACAGCGAGGTCAGGTTCTATTCCAACTAATATAATTTGTAAAATCTTGAAAATTTGCGTCTTCTTATACCAGATATAGAGGATTTCGGTGAACTGACATATTTTCGAAAGCCATGTTGATTAATGTGGTACAAAAACACACACAGGTTTTTGCATATTTTGTTTGGTTATAATTAGACAGACATCGCATTTGAAGGGTTAACTGAATGGTACCGTAATAATTAGACACAATTACCACAGATGGATAGGAATATTATTATATACTACGGTATGTAAGAGAAAAAGACTAAAGGTGTGTATCCACTGGTAGGTTTTAGGAATAGAAAAAAGGAATGGAAATGTCTTGGGTGTTTTTATTGGTGCGATTTTGGAATGGCACCAATTGAAACACCCAAGGCTTTTCCATTCCGTTTTTCTATTCCTAAAACCTACCAGTGGACACACACCTTAAGACAAACAAACAAACACAGTGAATTAAACAGACACCACGAACATTTGAGCAAGACAGGGCATGGAAGAGAGAATCACTTAAGTAACCAGCGAATTTGAAAAGATAAAATTCTTTATTTGAGAAAAAAAAGATGTCGATATTATGCTGAGGAGAGAAGGCGAGTTATATTATCATATTTATTATTTATGATTTATCTATGTAATACAATTATACTACCTGTTTCATTTAACGTCAATATTGCAAAGCACCAAGATGATAAAAATCATTTTCACACCAAATCACACACTTACAAATATTATTATCCTTAGTCAGTAATGATCAAAATCTTAATTCAAAATAGAATTTTAAAAGATAGATTAGCAGCTGCAATATATATAGGTTTGAGTTAGTGGTGTGGATAGATAGCATGGAGGAAAATTTTTAATGTGGATTCGTTCTTTTTTTTTCTCGTTGATTTAGATAAAAACTTCTATAAAGAACAGGTACACATTTTTATTTTTATTTTGCATGTAATCTCATTCGGTCACTTTCAAAATTGTCAATGTGATTGTAAAAAAAAAAAATGTCGATAAATTTTTTTATCAATCAATCAACATTGCAACAAAAAGTTAAGCGTGGCAATCGAAGTGCTGCAAATCTTATTGATTATAGATTATCGTTATTGTATTCATGATTCAAAAAGAACAAAAATGACAATGCTGTGTATATGATGTAAAAAAGCAGCTTTCAATTCCTGTTTGCCATTATGGTAAGCAAATTCTAACAATTTACCTCTTATTGTAAAGTCTAAGTCTAAGTCTGTCTAAGACAGTGCCTTGCTATGTCTAGTTTTAACAAAGATGAAGATTTAAATTTGTGGTGTGTCCTTGTTTTCCAGCATTTCATGTGTGAGACAGATGGAGCCTTGAGACTTATTACAACCACAACCAACTTGTGACATCTACTAACACAGTATGTTATTATATATATCGTTACCTTTTCATTTCAATTTGTTTTACAACCGTTATGAAATAGGAGCCCTTCTCCATCGCCATCTAGATCTTTCACTTCTTTCTTATTCTAGTTCCTTCACTTACAAGGATGTTTTTCCTGATGTTTTGTTATTATTCTATTTTGCATAGCAGGAATGTTAAAGTAATTCAAAGCGAAAATAATAAATTATATTATCAAAATAGATTAATTAAAGGGTAAAAAATATCACTATCACAACCAACAGTTTAAAGTCGTCAAAAACTCTGATTGTCATGGAAATGGAAGAATGAGTTGATTCAGTATTTCGTGGGTATACAATATTGTCCAACAAGTGTGTGGTTTTATTTTGAAACATGATGACAACAGGTTTGGTTCTTAACAACGAAATGAAGGGTAAAATCGTTCTAACAAAAAGAAAGTAGAAAGAAATAGGTAGCAAAATATCACAATTGGTAAAAATTGAGATTTTTATTTATTTTTTAGTTGTAAAAATCAGATTAACCGGACCGGAGAAAGAATCAGTAATAGAATCTTTAAGGCATTTAATTTGTGTATTCAAACTTTTTTTTTTTTTGTCAATTATTATTTTTATTTTGGAAACAGGAAACAAAAACAAATAGTTGTATTATGTCCTTCCACTTTAAAAAACATATTTACAAACTAAAAGAAAAAAAAGGTGATCGAATATATCTAGATATTTTCTTTTCGATAAACATCAAAGCAACTTGAACCAATCATAACCAAGCATTCAGCACGTGGTTTTATTTTCTTGTTTCTCGATAGCAGAACTACTTATAATGAGTTTTTAAATCTAATAGACGAATTGTAACACACACACACACACATAGAGACACAGACACACACATAGACACGAACACACACTGAAGAGTAGGGTACTATGACGCACTTTGCAAGATGGAATAAGAAGAGCAAACAGTGCCCCGCCACCGACAGAAGTTTTGGTGTAGCCTTGTTGTTGTTTCTTTTTAAAGTTGTTTTGTTTTCGTTTTTCGTTTTGTTCGTCCACATGCTAAAAAAGGGAGGGGGGGAATAATCCTCCATCTTACCCCGAAACTAAACAACATCATCAAGCCAGTTAAGACATTTTTATCTTTATCAAACTTTGATCAATTTCAAAAACCCGTGGATATCAATTTGACCCAAAGTTTTACTCTTTTTTTTTCTATTGAAAAAATGGAACCTGACATTTATTTTCTATGATAATGATAATTATGATGAAACCTGAACACGCGAAACAGGAAGAAGGAGGACTATGTTATCCCCCTCCCCACCCATCCCGACTCCTTTGTCTTTCCCCCACAGAGAGTTGGTTCGGAGTAAAGTTTGTTTACACTGGATTCCAGGAAGAAGTCGATTTCTTGGAAAATTCTTCACACTCGTATTGTCTAGGTTGGCGGTGAACTGTTTGCTTTTCCACTTGTAATCAGTGGTGTTAAATTGTGTTGTTGATGATCTAAATCGTATCAATGATGATAACAATGGCGAGGATGCTATAATGGTAACAGTGATGATGAAAATGATCGTGGTGGTGATAGTGATGGTTGTGATGATGATGGTAGTGACGTTGTGCTGGTGCCTATGGTGCTGCTGGTGCCAATGGTGCTGGTGGTGCTGGTGGTGCTGGTGGTGCTGGTGGTGCTGGTGGTTCTGTCACTGATGCTAACGAGAAGTCTAAGCTGGTGTAATCTATCCAGTGAATCTGGCGTTGAGAGTTGCCTTTTCCTGAAAACAGAAGGACAGGGTTATTTTTTCTTGTTGTTGTTGTTGTTGTTGCTCTTTTATTATTATCATTTTGCATTTTGAATATAGATATCTACAGAAAACAAACAAAATATTACGTGCAGTGTAAGATGATTGTAACTCTCCTCTATCATCAGTTAATTTTTGTTGAATGTAATGACTTCACCCGTTCAATGCTAATGACACAAAAATATTTAAAAAATTGCCTGTTCTTATAGCAGAAAAATCAGATCTGATATATCTGATATGAGAACACATACATTTTCAAGAGTTTGCATAATTTTGTTGGGTCAGAATCAGACCTCGCCGTGAAAGGGTTACTATTGCATAACCATCATGACAATGGGTGTTACAATTGATTTATTGATATATTGATCAGTTTAATTTGTCTTACACTGTTTTGGTTTTCTTGTTATTTCTCACACTTTTTCGACTCCCCTGTATCATCATTATCATCATTATTATTATTATTATCATTATTATTATCATTATTATTATCATTATTATTATTGTTATCATTATTATTATTGTTATTATTATTATTACCATTATTATTATCATCATCATCATTACTATAATTATAATTATCATAATTATTTTTATTACTATGATCATAATTATTATTACTATTTCTATCGTCATCATCATCATCATCATCATTATTATTATTACTATTATTACTATTATCAGTATTATCATCATTTATATATATATATATATATTAAAAAAACAAAAAGACTTACGGCTCCAGACTCGTCACACAGTTTCCAGACACAGGTGCCGACGCCAAAGGAGAAGTTGTCGGCGATCTGCTCGGATGCATCAGAAGCTTCTTCCTTGGCACCACGGGCCCACAGCTGGGGAAGGGGAGGGAGGGAGGGGGGAGGGGGGAGGAAGTCAGTAAGTAAGTGGTTTACCAGGCAGGAGGAGGAGTAGGAGTTGAAGGAGGGAAAGAGAAGGAGGAGTAGGAGGGTGAGGAGGAGGGGAAGAGGAGGAGGGGAAAAGGGAGGAGGGGAAGAGGAGGAGGGGAAGAGGAGGAGGGGAAAAGGGAGGATGGAAAGAGGAGGAGGGGAGGAGGAGGAGGAGGAAAAGAAAAGGAAGAAGAAGAAAAGAAAAAGAAGAAGAAGAAGAAGAAAAAGAAGAAAAAGAAGAGGAGAAGAAGAATGAAATTGAGAAAAATAATGATAAGAAGAAGAAGTAGTAGTAAAAGTAGTTTAAGTAGTAGTAATAATTGAAGAAGTAGAAGAGGAAAGAAAAGAAGAAGACGAAGATGATGATGATGATGATCATGCTGATGATAATGAAGATGATTATTAGAAGAAGAAGAAGAATAAGGAGGATAAACAGAATGGAGAGAACTATGAGAGTGATGATGAAGAGGATGAGGAGGATGTGGTGGTAGTGGTGGTGGTAGTGGTGGTAGTGGTGGTGGTGGTGGTGGTGGTAGTGGTGGTGGTGGTAGTGGTGGTAGTGTGTACTTACTGTGAAGACCTTGCCAGGCAAAAGCTCGTAGTCGTTGAGGGTGATGTTGACGGAGTTACGTCCGTTTGCTGTCTTGATCATCTTCCAACCTTTCAGGTTCTGGGTCTGTGGGATAGAGAACAGAGTCAAGGTGGTCAGTGAATGGGGTTGGTGGGTGAGTGGATGGGTCGGCGGATAGGGGAAGTGGATGGATGGGTAGATGGGTAAATGGGTGGGTTGATGGGTGAATGGGTGGTGGGTAGATGGGTGAATGGATGGGTTGATGGGTGAAGGGGTGGTGGGTAGATGGGTAAATGGGTGGGTTGATGGGTAAATGGGTGAATGTGTGGTGGGTAGATGGGTAAATGGGTGGGTTGATGGGTAAATGGGTGAATGTGTGGTGGGTAGATGGGTAAATGGGTGGGTTGATGGGTAAATGGGTGAATGTGTGGTGGGTAGATGGGTAAATGGGTG
>JAUEKZ010211397.1:2500-10379 GCA_031471865.1 Melibe leonina
ACGTGGTAAGCTTGTTATCCTCTGAATCGTGTCCTAAAGCTGGATTCGCTCGACCGAGATAGATGTATTATCAGTTGTACTGTGTTGTTCAAGTCGTGAACACGTTCAGAGTGTAGCACACGAGGAACTTATCTACTTTTGGTTGATGAACTGTTAACATCAATTCAAAGACACATTTTATGTCATAACAGAGGCGGAGCTCTTAAGACAAGTTAATTCGCCGCCACAGAAATATGTATTAACGGAGAGTTCATCCCAACATCTCACACAGTCACAGTATACTGACACCGGGTCAACCAGTTTTAGTACGGTTCCCTTTATAGTGCAGTCGATTATCTGACGAGATAGCAGCTAAAATATTAATTTTTACGTTTTAGGCATGACCCAATCGACAACCAGTCTTGGCATTCCCCCACAATGTCGTACGTGGAACGCATAGCGAACAGCTGATCAATACCGATGTCAATGTCTGAGGAATGACACGGCCAGGATTCGAACCTATGGGTCAGCAACGGTGCCGGTGGGCTTGTGGCCAGATATTCCAGAAACACCCTTACACCCTTCCCCTCCAAAAAGTCTACAAGCATCGTCACGGCTGCTGTCAATTGTACATTTTAAGACGAAAGAGCTAATTAGTCAAACTGCTGGTACGGAAGGTAGTCAGGGTCACACGGTTCCTAATGCATCACTAGAACATTCTAGACCTATTACAGACCTTTTCTTTTAAGACTTATTTCTAATGATTTTTTTCTTCTCAATGTCTCTCTCTCTCTCTCTCTATCTATCTCTCAATTTGTCTATTCATCACCCCCACCCCTCTCCCCCTGCTCATTTCTCTAACCCCCCCCCCCCATCTCTCTTTTTCAAGCTCCACCAACATGTTTCCATTTAATCCTAAAAAAAAAATAAAAAAAAAATTAAAAAAAGAACATGGCCACTTTTTCTATCTAGTCTTAACAACAAGACAATACGCTTCATGATATTAATACTTAACACAAAAAGAGGTTTTGTGAATGTCATCTCAACTATCAACAACAACAACAACAAGATCCGTAATAACGTAAAGGAAAAGACCAGAGGCCGCAGACTAGTTGACAAAGAGACCCGAGGACGATGATATCATTCCTGTAATGTAAGCCGGTGAACACGGCTGTCACTGACAGCTAAGTTATGAGGAATGTCTGGACCCGGCTGGTCACCACACACCACACTGATACAAGTTTAATTAACTCTTATGTTGCGCAATGTTTACCTTCCACAGCTTATTGGGGCGATTTCATATGACGCGAGACCTAAGCTTAGTCCGAGACTATGTTCTAAATTTAGCACGATTTCGGTACGGAGTTTTTTGAGGGGTCAAAATGTTAAAAGGGAGCCTAAATTGAGTTGAATTTAGAACTTAGCCTCGGACTAAAATCTAGTCTTGCGTCATGAAATTGGCCCACTATATCCGCAGCTCTGACGTAATACACAACATTATGTCGATGACTAAAAACAAACATATTTTGCGTCATCGGTTGTCAAGAAAAGGGATTGTCTTTAATCTAAGCTGGTCATCAGCTTTTGGCGACGATTCTACCAAAACAGTGTTACATGGCAGTAAAGACGGACAGACTAGCTTAGCTCTAATTGTGGAATACCGACAAACATGATGATCTCTCTCTATTTCAAATAGCAATTTTTAACTATATGTTTCTGAACTAATCTCTTAATGTATTTGTAAAGCGCTAGAACTATCACATACCACCCAATCCATCGACTAGATAACCTGACTCAGGAGAGACATTAATTACACACGCACTTTCACAATAGCCCAAAATCTTACATGCGCAACACTTGCTAATAGCAGCCTCATACCAATGAGTGTTTGAACAATCTTTTTATAGGTTCACCCGCTCCCGCACACTATTGGGACCCTCTCAGTGGTAAAGTTGGTGTACAAAGCTCAGTCGGGCAGGACTGTTGTTAAATCCCTAATGTCCACACCCGTTGGAGGCTATTTAGTGGACACTGGAGAGGGGGAGGGGGCAGGGGGTCTCTGTGTTGGTGATGAGATCTTGATTGGCCCTGAGACGGCAATAATACTACAAGGAGCCCGACGAGGTACCTACCCATAGATAATAGAAATAATAGATACACATGAACTTAGTGGTGACGTCACAAAAGATGTTCCAGCTGTGCTGTGGTGCCGCCATTTTGTTCAGGCTACCCGGTAAGATATCTTACTAGTACTATGTGCCGGACTTGTAAGCAGACATTGAAGGTGCTAAATGCCAATGGCCAGGTAGGTAGGTAGGTAGGTAGATAGGTTGTAAAGACCTTCATGCTGACCCGTTAGTAACCATTAAATAATCGGCAGAGACAGGCGACTAAAATAATAAAGGAGTCAAACTACTTGATTCAATAAACCGTAAGAAATGGCGTCGAGAAGAGCGAGAGATGAAATACTTTACAGATTTGATTAATATTCCAACATAGATTAAGCTTTTCCTATGATAATATCCCCCCCCCCCCCCACACACACACTCTCTCTATCTCTGTCTCTCTCTCCCTCAAATACTCTCTCTCTCTCCCCCCTCACACACACACGCACACCACGTTTACTGGTAATACGAAAGGGCATTAAATAAGACAGCCATATTTACATCAGAGTACAGACTTGACTTAAAGTTTACACTCTATAGCCTCAAGGGAAAGAAGTTAAAAAATATAGATTCAACTTATAGCTTCAGGCGTTTAAAGGATTCTATCGAAAGCGACCATTAACAACGACTAAGGTTTTCATTCATCCCTGTCACCTAAACGCTTTCCTTTAAAAAAACCATGAATAATTCAAAAGCTGGTAAGAATAAGAATGGCTGAATCGTTTAAGAATACCATTTGACCAGACAGACGGGTACAGTGGAAAAACTCCTCTAAACTATTCCGGGAAGCCATCCCTGTTTCCTGGGTTAACAGAGGTGAAATAGGAAGGTTTCCTCCACGCGCCACAAGAAGACATATTCATGCGGCGCTGTCACTCACTTTCCACAAATCCATTAATTTCTCCCCACAACTCCGGAAGTCACAATTAACGGAAGACAATTTCGAGGATCCCCCACCCTCTCCCTTATAAAAAACAAAAAACAAACAAACAAACAAACAAACCCCAACAATAAATCGTTTCCGTTCACTCAGCAAGTAGGGGAAATTTGTGGCCAAATAAAGCTTTCATAGTGGTTACCATAATCACGGGACCAATCGCATAACACAATCAGGTTTTAAAAAAAACAAAATTCTCTAAAAAAAACCCACCTAGGATGTTCCTTGACAGGATCGGAAAACATAAGAGGGGATTTTATGCCAATAGCCACCTGGAGACTACAGTAGGCAAGGACACTATAATTCATAGCTTGAGCTTCCAAATTATCTCTAATCTGTTCACAGCAAGGGTGAGGTTGTTTTCAGTCAAAGAAATCCCCGGTGGTTGGTTGATCATGGTAGCATGCCACATATCCCAACTCAGTGCCGGCACTTTCTGCACCATATTCTATTTTATTTACCGAATTCTATGAATTTCTAATCACATGCCACAGTTATGAAAATTTTATGAAAAAGCTTTCCAGGGATGAAAGTCATCATTGAAACTCTTTTTTAATATTATCATTTCATCATCTAATTATTTTCAGTACACGTCACAGCTTCTACCAGCTTGATCCAACATCCAACATTTCAACAATCTCTAAACAACTGACATACCTACTAGAGCGTGCTCGTGTCAATTATTATTATTTTTTAACAATTTCAAAAAGTATTTCATAAACTTCTATTGAGGTTGTTATTTGTTCTTCTCCCCAAATCCATTCAAAGTCCTGCCAGGGACAGACGTGTGTTCCCATTCCACTATTAATATCTATTATTATCTGACCCCGAATCAGCACCAATTCAAGCGGAAGTGCTGACCAATCAAGAATATCGAGTGTGTGTCAAAGGACGTCAAGGTTCACTGCGTCCATCCATTCACATTGCCGTAACACACACACTACAAAAAGACCTAAGACCTCTCAGCTTGGATATTGTGTTGTGTGTGTGAAACGATAGTAGGAGCGCAGTGAAACCACACATTCCTGCATTCATTCATTAAGTACCGGAGTGACACACAATAAGAATCTGGCAGAGATAATATAGGACTTATCTCGATACGGGGAGGGATGAACGCCGCAATGGCACACTAACTATGAACACTTGGCATATACCAGCACTCAATTCTCTATCAAACCACGCATGGGCAGAAAGGCAATTATATCCTATTTCTTATGAACACAGTGCTACTGTACTTTGAAAAGGACAAAAATAAACCAAATAAATACAGCAAGAACTGATTGAAAGGGAATTTTCCACCAAAATATAATAATGATAACAATATTAATAATAATGGTAGTAGTAGTAGTAGTAGTAATAATAATAGTAAAAAAGAGAAGACAATGATGAAAATATAAAAAGACAGCCAGAAAGAAAAGAAAAATAAACATGAGGCAAGCGTGAAAGTGCGAAATGAAAGCGACACGTGCCATGTCCCATGGGACTAGAAGGGTCAGGGGTAGAAAGGAAAGCGTCCAAACAAATTGTCCCAGCTTGGTTCAAATGTCATCCCAATCCCAAAAGAGATGTGAGGATGCGTGGGTGGTCTAATTTTATGAACAATAGAAGGAATCATACTCCAATCTACGAGAGCACTAAAAGCTTGCAGTGAAATTCTATGAATTTCTAATCACATGACGCAGTTATGAACAATATGAAAAAGCTTTCAACGGATGAAAGTCATCATTGAAACTCTTTTTAAATATTATCATTTCATCATCAGCTAATTATTTTCAGTACACGTCACAGCTTCTACCAGCTTACACATCGTAATAATTCACACACACACACACACATACACACACACACACACACACACACACACACACAAATCATATTGTCATAATCTAATTATCAATTGCATTTGTCATAGTCTAATAATCAATTGCAAACAACAAGCAGGCCTACACACCAACCACGTACACTGTCTACACACCATCAGCACACAGCAGGCAACACGCATTGTGGGTGTAATTTCAACCATAGAGGGAAACAAGATGCCGGTGTTGGCATTCATGCATTGGCCCTTGATTAGGGTGGATTGTGATAATTAGTGGCCCCTGCCTGCCTGCCTGCCTGCCCTACCCTACCCTGCCTGCCTGCCATGCCCTACCCTGCCATGCCCTGCTCTACCCTGCCTACACAGCACAAACATTTCAGAGGGTGGCGAAGGGAAAAGGCTAAAAGAATAAAAAGGATTTTAAAATATTAAAGATTGTGTAATGTAAATCGAACAATCATAGAAACAGGGAGAATGGGAGGAGAAAGCTTCGTGGATGCTTTCGTCATGGATATTCAACCCGAATCAGAATATTTTGTTGTAATATAAAACGACAGATATGTCAAGTGGAAGACTATGTGTACAAACATTTGTATAATGCAAATCTGACCAAGTTCTGCAGCCGAACTGTCGGTGCATTTCTTGTCTGACATATTCTACGGGATCATTCGTAATGCACTGTCGTCACGAGAGATTTAAACAACACGGATGTATCCAGAATCCAGAGGCTGTGCATTTAAGTTATCGTTGCTTGCGTGCCGCGCACGATGGAAGTACAATGTGAAGCGTCAACTGTAATCCACAATGGTGCGCCAGATTGAATGAATGAGAATTTACGACGAATACGAATGGGTAGACCTCTTTACAGAGATACTAACATGAAGTTACAGGGACTTAACGGTCGGAATTAAGACTATTATTGTAACTGCTGATCTATCATATTTATCATATCATCAGATAAATCCTTTCACTATGGGGTCCGATAATAACCAAACAGAATATGCAACATCCTGAGATAAAAAAAAACGTGTTATAATAACAGATGAAGTAGATTTCAGTGGACTGACATATGCTAATGACTGAATTTCAGACTTTTGGCATACTATGTCCGTCCGCTAAAATCTCATTTATCGGCAATAAGAATAGGCAAATATTGAAGATGTTGATGTCTATTTAGCAGCTTTAGAAACAACCATAGCAGTAAAAGGGTTAAGTAAGGTAACCATAGTAACGACAAGCTCTCAGTCTCAGACCAAAGAGATGTCTTCACGTATTATGTGCTGGACTACCATCTAACTGCCACTGACGTGCCGTGGTGTAGCCAGTAATCAATCTGCGAGTTACCAGCGTCGTACTCATCTCGGGGCGACAAATTGAGACGAAATCTCAGTTACAAGTCACGAAAAGCAGACATGAATGGCAAACTCAGACTCGCGGTCACCATCTCTCTCTCTCTCGAGGGCTGATCCGGTATCAAGTTTACGGATTGCTGCTGCTTCTTAAAAAATACCCCCCCCCCCTCCGCCAAAAAAAAACCCCCACAAAAAAAACACAATTTATCTCCAGGGACTCACAAGACATTCCGTTACCAAGACAAAATCACAAGCGCCCTAAACATCTCAACAAACAAAAACAAATAGGCTTGATCACGTCATGTGTTGCCAAGACACAAATGATCTTTCGCACGAAGCGGGCAAATAAGACACATCGATATCATAATCTGACGATGTCCACTTTCGACGCTTATTTTCTTAGATCGCTGTTTCTCCAACGACGATGACTCCGAGCCCTCACATTTCTACGACATTCTTCTAATTATTGACAACCCATCACATGGATGATAACCCATCACGTGACCGTAACGGCAATACAGCAAGAATGACCAGTTAGTTAAATAGACTATGGCTTATTCTGGAGAGTTAGGAATCCTCTTAACAAAAGTGATAAACCATGCTCAGCGTTAAGCCATATTATCTGAGACGATCGATCAAAGTTTTCAGCTTCCTGCATATTTTTCGCCATCCAGTCAATAAACTAATTATCTAAAAAATAATAATCAATAAATCAATCTATTCATTCGATTACAAAAGAACAAACCCGATCACCAATCGAACCATCCATCAATCAAACAGCCTTTTGAATGAGGTCTCTCTCAATTCCAAGTGTATAGTAAAGCTAGCTTGGTATACAGTATACAGTCTTGTGAACCAGTTCTGGCTCGAGGAATCATCGACAACAACAAAGATTAGGCCACACCTTCTCCATCCCTTGCCACATCCAAAGGGACTATTTATTATTCTTCCGCTTTCATGTTTTGTTCGTACTTCGTCATTAAAACGAAGCGCTCCGCATTCCCCATACAGCAGGAATTAATTCATCCGCGATCAAGCCAGTCCTAACCCAAGCATTCACATCCTTTAATGCGTGGGTGTGTGTGTGTTGGTGAAATATGTAGGCAACAAGAACACACACCAGACACACACACACCCACACACATACATGCCTTAATTAATAAACAATGGCCCAAATTAGTCTATGTATGTATGTAAAAACAGTTAACAGCCAGTAGTGGCTACAGTAAATCAACAAAATGAGAAACAGTAACGAAAAGAAATGTCATGTGATAAGACAGGGGAATCCAGACAGGTTGATTTAGGTGGGGATAAAGTAGGTAGGTAGACTCCACCATCATTAGTCATTAGTCATTGTGTGAAGGGCGAGAGGTGGAAATTGCTGGTGCGAGCGCTTTTAACCACTTTTTAGTGACAATTTCGGGCTAAGAGATAGTGATGATGATGCGATAAAGATCGTGACTAGGCACATGCCGTTATTCTGAGTTGATTCATAGCAAGCATCTTTCATTGAAAACTCAAGAGCTATTCGTTGTTTTGGAACAGGGCAGGATTTACACACACACACACACACACACACACACACACACACACACACACACACACACACACACACACACACACACAC
>JAUEKZ010211419.1:0-10378 GCA_031471865.1 Melibe leonina
TTACCGGGCTTGCAAAACAACCAAGAAAAAACTCAAATAAATACAAAAAAGCAAAGTTTTTAATGAAATTTATAGACAGAATGCGTATATAAACACATAAACGCTCTCTAAAGTCCATAAAAAATGCAAATTATAGACAAAATTTCCTGAAAACAATGTTCTCCTCTCGTTACAAAACCTGTACAGATCCCTTACGATTTTTCCCCGCGAAAGTCGAGCAAACACCATGATTTATTGAGACCAGGTGGTCCGTGTACCATTTAAGACTACGCTGGGTGTGTAGTGAGATTGGTCAGTGTGTAATATTCCGATGTAAACATTGTCAAACCGCATCCGCCCCTTCACACATGTGTAAAAAGAGAGGGGATTGCTAAGCCAGTGGTTATCAAAGGTGAAACAAAGGGAGTGGTTAACCACTCCCTTTGTTTCACCTTCACACATGCTCTACTGGCAAAACATGGTCCCCACCTGACAAGGATGGTTATGGTTGAGATCCGAGTGAGTAGGCTGGTAAAACCCGGTCACTGCCGTACAAGGGTTAAACTTTCATGTTTTGTGTTTATTTAGTCAGAACTAGATGCAACATCTCCCCAATCTCCTGTCTAACTTAGACGAAAACAGAGCTATGCTAGTGAAAGCAGAGAATACTCTAAGGTATAAAAACAACATAAAATGTAAAAGCATAATGTAGATATCTATATTAAAACAGAAAATTAAGTTTCTAAATGGGTGACCCTTTTAGAACAGTTCAATAAAAGCGAAAGTAGAGTAGGCAATCAAGATGTCAAATTAAAAGGAACCTCGCATCTCTATGGCAAAAAACGAATTCATACTAACTTTCCGTATTGTTTGAGATCTCCACATCACGAAATATTTTCCAATAGATAAAGTAAACGGTCCAAAAATGAAATTTTATCATGTAAAAATAAAGGGCCCTCTTGGGGAGGCTATCGGCCAAGGTGAAGAACAGTCAGTCAACGAAAGAGCGATGACCGGTAGATGGAATTGTACTTGCATAAAGGTAAGAAAGAATACTCGATAAAATCATGT
The DNA here is from genome assembly GCA_031471865.1 of Melibe leonina. NCBI lineage: Eukaryota > Metazoa > Mollusca > Gastropoda > Nudibranchia > Dendronotidae > Melibe > Melibe leonina. Next base: position 1,051 of record JAUEKZ010211419.1, read on the forward strand.
CTGAAACGGATCAAACTACCTAGGTGTAATATTATTCTCATGACCGTGGACTCATTTTGTCAGCTTTCAATTTGATAGAATGACAAACATCCCATAAATCAATCAAAGTAAACATAGAGAATAATTTTCCAAGCCTTTAAGTGGAAGGTAAAGAAATCATGAGTGAAAAGGAATTGATCAAAAGGGTATCGTAATTCTAGGCAATCGCCGGAAATGGTAAAGATCGAAATGGTAATGTTTGTTATTCCCCTTCAGTAGACAAGCCACCTTCAAAAGCGAAAGTAAAAGTAGTCGCTGAGCCAGTGAGCCAGCGCTCCTTCGATCTGTATTTTCAGTAACAGTAAGTTTCTTAGCTTCTTGGTTGCTCTGTTTCTAACTAAACAAGAACGAAGTAATCTATAGATAGTGTAAATATAATTTCTCCTTTACAATTTTACAAATATGAATGCTTCTGTACAGTAGAGCATGATTAAACTAAACACACACAAACCAAAAGATATCGATCGGTCCCTTTTAATTTTTATCTTTGTCTTTGTTATACTAGACGTCTACTTACAATAAACCAAATGGAATTTTATTGCAACCCAGATGAACCAAAAATTTATATCTCAGAGACTGCAGTAAATGTCATGTAAAGTTTTACAATGTAGAAACTATGGACAACCCGAAAAGGTTGTTGTTACCTTTCCCATATCAATCAACACTCACACACACTCACTCACACACACACACACACTGACATATTCACACACAGTTCACTATAGGGACCAACTTAGACTCTAGTCATGATCTTGTCTGTGTAAGTGTGATGAATCATATTGAGTGCTGACAATGCCTTCGGCACATGCACATGTGTGTGCAAACGTATGTGTGATTAATGGCAGTGATTATTGAGTGTTCATGATGCCCTCAGCACACACACAACTTTACATAGGCCTTGAAAGTGAGAGTGAGAGCATGGGGGTTGTATTGTTAGAGTAAATGAGTGTGTGTAAGAGAGAGAGAGAAGGGTGGGATTGATGTTAGCTTGTCTCAAGGCTAGGTAAGATAAGTCAGGCCGATTAAGGAGACTCAGTGTTTCTGTGACTGACCACGCTGCTGTTCACATTTCACAAACATCGCTCAGTTATTTAGATACAAAGATTTGATTATTATATTTGTTATTTCCTTTAAGAGTGTACCACTTTCTATATCAAGAATCTATGAGCAAAAAGATTTACTTAAAGTAATACAGATAGATCTATATTGATCATGTTTTCTTGGAAATAAGGCTTTGCACTGTATAATGAAATGAGGTCACCTCTACAGAAAACAGAAAAACACTGGACCAGACGAATAGTTACTTTTGTCTAAATTCAATTTGCATGCATGTAGATTGTTTCCCTTGTTGATGGTCTGCACACTTCACCTCTTTATTACAATTTATAAGCTTTCATAGAGATACTCAATGAAAGATAGGAGTGGATGCAAAATGAATTCGCTCAACTGGCATTTTGAAACTTTGGCTCAAGTTGTCTAGTTCTGGTAAAAGAAAGAGTTGATTTTAATTTTAATTCTTTTATACCTATACTGTCATATCTCATCTATTTCCAAGATGTTATATTTATTAAATTCAACTTTTTGTATAACTACAGTACAAAAGAAATTTAATTGCCTTTGAAGCCAATACCAATATCAATTGTTTGGGACCACTTAAAATGTGTGGTGTGTTTTTGTGTATCTACTCCTCCAACAATTCTAAGACACAATCCCTCGAACACAGATCAATTCAAAACCTGAATACACCTATGTTATTTGCCTGGAATTTGTACATTTGCGCTTTGAGCCTGTTGTAAACGGGGTAAAGCGTATTATAAAAACTTTGTATTATTATTATTATAAAAGGAATGATCGCATTGAAAAATACCTTTAGAAGTGATACAGAGTATCTACCTACTAATTTCAACTGTTGTACCTGCACAAAAGCAAATTATGTAAACCAATGAAAGTAAGTAGACAAAATGAATACATTTCTGTCTCTCTTTTCCTCTCTTTTGTTTTCAAGAGTCTCAAAAGCAATGTTTCAACAGACCATTTCAAGATTGTTGGGTCACACAGTACCAATTGAACTGCAGTTTTCTCATTGTTGCCGACATAAAGGACCACTCTACCAACATGTTGAAGCAATTATGTGTGGTAAATTTATGCAAAGAAGGATATTGTCAACAGTTTGTGAAAGCTCTCTAGAAAAGGAAAAAGATAATGAAAGGCAACCTAGGTCTTTGATTTTACAAAAATTGCTAGATTCTAAAAGATTAAAATCATCTGAGGATATAGATCATAAAAGAGGGGCAACTAACCCTGTTCAAGATTTATCATCAAGACTTGAGCGATTGTCAAAAGATATGCAAGTCAAATCTAATGAAATTGTTTGTCACGATCAAGAAAAACTATTGCCGGCATTTCAAGTGGAAAAAGGCATTCCTAAAGTTGGTGGTGGTGATACAGACTATAAAAACTTTATAGAGGATATTGTGCTGCAGCAAGATATGCAATCTATACCCAAACCATCACCTTTATTAGGTACAGAGGACCAAAAAGTTGCTCCAAGTAAGATACCATGTGTTGGATGCGGAGCGAATCTACAGTGTCAACATAGAACAGTCCCTGGATTTATGCCGAGTGAAAGATTTAAACTTTTGTCAGAATCAGAGCTGAAGTCATCAATATGTCAACGCTGTCATTACATTCAGCATTGTGATGCTTTTGTGGAAGTCACAACTAATGCACAGGACTATGCAAATATAATTTCCCAGATTAAGCCGACCCGGTCGCTGGTTGTGATGGTTGTTGATGTCATGGATATTCAAGGAAGCATCATTCCAAATTTGTCAGATTACATTGGCCATAAGCACCCTGTGCTTGTTGTGGGAAATAAGGTACTTATTATTACTATTATATGCTCCGCTATCTCAACTTGTTGACTATATTTTTTATTTTTTATTTCTTTGTCCTTATCCTACTTCTCCTCCCCCTTCTCTTCCATGGATTTTCTTTAAGTTGAATTTCAGCAACCGTTTTGTTCATATTCATATTGTTTACATTTGATGAATAAAAACATTTTGGTTAGATTAATAATCATGATTAAAAAATGCATGGAATTTTATTGTATGATGCATTGTAATTACTGTTTATCAGAGAATGTATGAAATTTTTGTTTATGCTTTTAAAAAAACCCAACAAATTTTACATGTTTTTCAGGTTGATTTGATTGCTCCAGATAATTCAGAATATTTGGTGAGAATCAAAGAATCTGTGAGAAAAAGCTGCCAGGAAGCCGGTATACGAAATCTTCGTAAAGTGACATTGATAAGTGCCAAGACAGGGTTTGGAGTAGAGAGACTCATTGACTCTCTCCTATCCTTTTATCAAAAGAATGGTAACAATATTATTATCCTTTCCCTTCTTCATTGCCTTGTTTCCAACCCTAATATTGTAGATATCATTTCCATTTTAAGTTGAAGTTTAGTTTATGCAGAGCTGTAAGTACTCTGGTACAGTTTTAGGTACTTTTACTTTTTAAAAAGTACTTTTCAGGTACATTTCGAGTACTTTTTAAAGCATAATGAAATGAAAAGGTAAAAATTGACAAACGGACAGATTTTGTTTTGCACAAATTTTCAACTGTATCGTATTAATTAAGGCCTAGTTAGCATATTAGCAAAAAGTACTTAAAATGTACTCATAAGTACTTTTTTTTCAAAGTACTTGTACTTCAATATATTTTACAGAAAAGTACTTGTACTATACTTAAGTACATTTTTTAGATTGCACTTAAATTTGTACTTAAGTACAATTTTAAAAATACTTTAACAGCTCTGAGTTCATGTTTGTGAGAGAAATCCTAGCAAATATTTTATAAAGTATGAGATTTATTGGTAACCGGGTTTCTCTTTTCTCTTTTTCTTTTTTTAGTTGATGTTTTTATTGTAGGAACAGCTAATGCTGGAAAATCCTCTTTGTTCAATATCTTGCTGGCGTCTGACTACTGCAGGCAGAGGGCACGGGATCTCATTCAGCGTGCCACTGTGTCTGTGTGGCCAGGTAACACCCTAAGATATAGGGCTATTGTTGCTTGGTTGTTTGTTGCCTGTTTGCACCCTTTTTAACCCTTTCACAGTGAGGTCTGGTTCCCACCCAACCAGATTTATGCAAAATTTTGAAAATGTATGTGTTATTATACCAGATCAATCAGATATCAGTGAACTGACATAATATGCCAAAAGCCTGAATTTCAGTTCACTGAAATCTGATTTATCTGCTATAAGAACAGGCAAATCTAGAAGATTTTGGTGTCCTTAGCATTGAAATGGTTAACACAATTTGTGTTGTGGGGTATGGCTACTATATAAGGCAAGTTTAAACTAAGGAGCGATATCTCATGACTGGGGAAAAATGTTAGACACTATTTTGCTGTTGTGACTTGGTGAAATATTCAAATGAGCCCTTCATTGGACTTGTCAAAAGAGCTTCTTCACCTTTGATGTGAGCTTATAGGGTGTTAAACAGACAACAACTTTTGTCTTTGACTTTGTTTCTTATTGTATTTTATAAACTTTACTTTCATATAAGTAAAACATGTGTTCACTGGTTTGCATTAGATGGCCTAGACGTTCCTTATTAGATGATATTACCTCAATTTTATTCTCTTTCTTGCACGAAGAAAACAAAGTTAGAACATAGAAGTTCTCAGTCTAAGACTGGTGATTTCTAGTGTTAGTAAATGAAATGCAATGAAATTTAGAAAATGTATAGTAAATTTTCTACTAATCCATTGTGAATATTGTATCTTTGGCTCACTCATTCTGCAGGTACTACTCTGAATTTACTGAAATTCCCGATTATGCGTCCCACACCTCGGACTGTGCACTTGCGCCACAAACGGTTAAAACAAGAGAAGGCAATTCAAAGGGAGCTCCTGAAAAAAGAGAAGCAAAAAAAGAAAATGAGAGAAAAGGGAGCGAAATGGGAATTGAAAGGTAAACTTATTATTGTTTTTTACGTTCTAATTTACATTTTTTGTTACATTTAGTTTTGTAAACATTACAGTAGAACTCATATTTGTTGGGAATTTTTGGACCAGACAGAAAAAACCTGCTGTTTCTGCTATAGTTAACCTCCAATGCACATCACAATGAGAAGTCTGTTACAAACAGGACATTAAAAGTTCCCTTTTCTCCTACTTCTGTCTGTTTGTAGACTTTGCTGAATTTGCATTCAATGAATGGTCTCATTCAATGTGATCCTTGCGCATGTCTCAACAACCTTGATGTATCAGACTTTCCCTCTATTATATATTGCTATAAAATTACAAATTATAGAATTATTCAGCATTCAAACATATGAAGGAGGGTGGCTTGAGTCTTATTTGCTCTTTCTTTCCACAGAGGAAGTCAGAACAACAGACATTAGGACTCAAGTCCAGGTCGTGAGTGATGAAGCAGGAAAGCCGTGGGGCCAGGAAGTGTTTGCTTTCAAAGGAGGTGAAAACGTTCTCAGTCCTCCGCCAGCCCACAATTTCAAGGAGACGTTTGATGATACGCTGTATACCAACAGTTACTGGATGTATGATACTCCAGGGGTTATTAATCCTGAGCAGGTACGTCCTTGTATAAACTTGAAGCTACTGAGATATACCCCTTTAATTCAGATTAAAACTGGGGAATAAATATTACTTCAATTGGTACATGGTTATGTGTTGATTAAGCTTGTGTCTTCTTTTGACTGCTTTTTTCATTGTGTAGAATTCCTCTCTGTTGCTTTTCACAGACCTTCAACCTGCTGGAACCAGAAGAGTGTGGTCCCCTTCAACCAGTGACACCAATAACCCCTCAGTGTGTCCTCTTTAAACCTGGGATGACAATCTTCATCTCAGGACTAGCCAGATTGGATTATGTTAAGGTAGTTGGTGGAAAATTGGCATTGGCGCTTCCTGGCAGGAAGTCTTCAGTGCTGTTTGATTGAATGTGGCATTTGCATTCATTGTTGAAACAGTATATGAATAATTAGCAAGGTGTAGGATCATTTTCTGTCATGATAAGTTAATGATTAGGTTATTTTCAACCAAAATAGTCTAACTAAATATTTTAAGAACGTTTAAGATTTGTATGTTCTTATACCAGAAGAATGAATTTCAGGCTTTTGGCATAAACCAGTTCACTGAAATGTGATTTATCTGCTAAAACAACATGTACATTTTGAAGATTTTGCATATTTCAGTTTGGTAAGAATCAGATTCTGCTGTATATGGGCTAAATCCAAAGAAAGCAGAAAAAGAGGGAAGTAAAAAAAGTCACTAAAAGATGTACATTATCCTATTTTTTGCTTATTTTCAATGATTATCACTACTCACTCCATGCTTACCCATGAGTGAATAGTAGGAATTTATCAGTTCTCTTCTACTTCTATTACATTTTCCTCTCAATTAAAAAAAACAACTTTAATGTCTGAAGTTGAAACCATCCAGGGAAGTAATTCCTGATACAAAATAATTTCTCAAAGTTATCTCCTTCCTTTCTTTCCTTGTAAAAAAAAATTATTTCTATGTAGGACAAAGAAAATAAACTGTTTGGTAAAATTATACATTGGCATCGAGGACAAATTACATTTAAAAAAGCACCACACTGGCACATTGTGGGAGGAAAAAGTCATGTTAAAAACTTAATAAAAATATGCAGTGCCGAAATGAGACAGAGTCAAAGAAAACAGAAAGTTCGATAAACAGAAAATTAACTAAAGTGGGGTTCGAACTTGGGACCCAGCTACGGCACCTATCACCTGTTTTCAACAAAATCCCAAGATTATGTTTTGGACTCAAGACTCAAGGTGTGTGACGGAAATATTGATGGTGAAAGTGTGGTCATAGTCACAGGTTAATATCATACCCAAGACCTTAGTCCTTCCCTCATTCTGGTTAACCCTTTAACAGTGGGATCTGATTCTAATCAAGCAGATCATGCAAAAATGTCAAAGCTGACGTGTTCTTATACTAGGTAAATCATATATGCCAGTTCTCTGAAATCTTATTTATCTGGTATGAGAACACATACATTTTCAAGATTTTTCATTTTAAAGTTGGGTTAAATATGGACCCCGAATTGAAAGGGTTACGGTTAGCCTATAGAGCTAAATTAAACAGTTAAACCAATCAAAATAATTTTTATGCTGTTAAGTTTTATTTGATATAAACTCCTATTCATAGGGTGATGAGGCGATGATCGCTACCATCCATAGCAGTCATGAAGTTCCAATCAGAGTGGTGGCCCTTGAGGAGGCTGACCAATTTTACCTTCAACACTTCCACAGTGAAGATTTACGGGTGATCCTTTAACTTTCACTCAAGTTTCCCTAACACTTAACACTATTATGTGTCTCGCTTCTGTAACCCTATTACATATTATTTATAATCAATGACTTTACATTAACACATAAACTCTAGGGTTTTATTTTACGTGTGCTATGAATTGTAGTGATGGAGTGGGGGGGGGGGGGGGTGATAAGGAGGGTGCGGGTGTTTATGTCTTGTGTCAATGGTTGTAGGAGGGATATACCTATCTCAGTGATTTAATTCAGATTTTTTTTCTATTTCTGATTTTCTATGAAATAAGATGGTCTAGTTTCTCTATTTCTATAATTAACTGACAACCTTATTATTTTTAAAGATTCTATAAGTTTCTTATTTTTTTCATTCTTAATTTATTTAATTAATTTTTTTGTTGGGATCTGGCATTGATATCAATGTGTGGCATTCATCTCCAGATCCCTGTGGGGACACCAGAGCGTTGGGCAAGACTTCCTTCTCTGGTTGCCAGGGAATTTGAGGTGGAGGGGCAAGATGACAGGTTGGCTGTGGCTGATGTGCAGCTCTCATCTGTAGGCAAGTCGCTATTTTTCTTAAAATGAAAATGAAAAGTGAAGACACTTTTCGTCCTGGTTTCTATTATACAGTCAAACCCTGATTATATAACAGGACAGACGGGATTGGCAATATTTCCCTGTTATAAGCACTAGAAACTTTTTTTTCATGATGATTGATAATTTCATGGATTATCATGTATGAAAGGTTAAGCAACCTGTGCTATAGCCCAATAGTTAGAGTATCTGCTTTAAAAAATAACGGGTAAGTTCTGGCTTTGATCCCAACCATGTCATATTTGTGACATAAAAATCTGTATATCATCAGCAATAATGACAGGTGTGCATTATGGGATTAATGCTAAGACTGGTGAGCTGGCGTCTCTATACTGTTACTGGGTGTGATATGTGAGTGAGCCATCTGTTTATCCCTGTGTGGCAGAATGTTGACTTGTCCAGAGAACTCCAGCTTTTGATATAGTCTTGAAATCAAACAGGTAACAACAAACCAAACGTTGATCTTTTCCCTTGTTTCAATTTTTTCCCTAGGTTGGGTGTCACTGGCTCCTAAGGAGGGATGCGCTGCGACGCTACGGGCGTACACCCCAGGCAGGAAAGGTGTCAGTCTCCGCAGTCCTGCCATGGTGCCAGGATACAGGGCCTTTATGGGGAAGAGAGTGGCACAGACTCCGTTCTTCCGAACAACTGTTTCAGGTCGAACTGTTGTGGGTAAATCTTTGGCCAGTGATGCAGAGTGAGATAAATACGAAACAATGGCAAAGCTTCAAGGGTTGTTGTGTTTTTTTGTTCTTAAAAAAGCAATCATAATTTTGTAAGAAAATGGTTGGTTTGGCATTGGACATTGAAAAGAATTTTTTTCTTTTATGATCAGTTATCCTATTTAGAAGACTACACTCCAACATTGTTTCTTAACACATTGCTCAAGGTCTTCAGTTAGATTCCTCCGTCGAAGAGGATCTCGCCGACACCCTTAACAGTGTTTTAAAATCCACCCTGAACGAGCATGCGCCACTACGTACAATAATGATACGGTATTGCCCCTTGGCTCCCTGGATGAGCGAACAGTTATGCCATGCTAAAACATGCTGCCGATGTACGGAGAGGAAATGGCGCCGCTCAAGATTCCCGGAGGACGGCATTAACTTGAAAAACATTTAGAAACTCTCAAGGCAACAATATTTATGGCAAAAAAAGACCACTACCTAAACATGATAGAGAATTGTAATTCCTCCAAAATCCTATTTGAACTAGTAAATGACCTTTGCGGGAAAACACATACCACAACCTTGCCTACCTCCATTCCTGCTGCTGACCTTCCTGACGTCTTCGTGAATTATTTTATCTCTAAAGTAGCCAACATCAGAGACGAGATTGATGCTAGTTCAAGCAACTTCCCACAAGCAAATCATAGAAT
>JAUEKZ010211430.1:0-10377 GCA_031471865.1 Melibe leonina
GTAAGATGATAGATCAATCCAAAAGATAAGAAACAGAAGTAGCGCCCACCAGAGGCGCCCGCCAACCGCCCGCAATGATAAAACAAGGCCAGTGGTTGACATGCCAGTGGGTATCAATGATAAAACAAGGCCAGTGGGTATCAATGATAAAACAAGGCCAGTGGGTATCAATGATAAAACAAGGCCAGTGGTTGACAGGCCATTGGGTATCAATGATAAAACAAGGCCAGTGGGTATCAATGATAAAACAAGGCCAGTGGTTGACAGGCCATTGGGTATCAATGATAAAACAAGGCCAGTGGTTGACATGCCAGTTGGTATCAATGATAAAACAAGGCCAGTGGTTGACATGCCATTGGGTATCAATGATAAAACAAGGCCAGTGGTTGACAGGCCAGTGGTAGAGGACAAGGACAAAACATAATAATGGAAGACAAAACATTTTGTACAGCAGGAAAAGTCAAGAATCATTTATTGCACACATCAGACGTCTGACAATAAAAATTGTGGATATGAACACAGCAAAGACGAATAGGTAGCACAAAATTCATTGCAATATCCGTTGATTGCATTGGCAAGAAATCCATTCAATGAAAAAGGAGCTACCATTATATAGAAATCAAATAATGAAACTTAACTAAAGTTTTATGAGTGAATAAAAAAAGATGTAAGTATAACAATTCCATATTTTTCTTTCTTTGACACTTATCAACTCGCATATGAATCTGGTGTTTTTGTTTGGTAATGAATTCATTTGATAGTACATGGTTACAATAAAAGTCATCATGCAGATGGTACAAAAAACTAAAAGTAAAAGTAAAAAATATCCAAAGAAAACAAATCATTATAAAATGTTCATTTAATGTAGTGAACCAATGTCAATACTTCATAGGAATTCATAATGTAAATACTTGAAGGTGAAAATCATAGGACATTTTTTGGAATTTTTCAAGTTGTGGGCCCTGAAAACAGTGAGAAGATGAAGAATGTTATTTAAGTACTCCTACTCGGCTACATGGAATTCAACCAATCATCAATGACACGTTAAAAAGTTGTTTAGAAAATATCAACAAATTGATTCATGAAAGAAGTTTAGCCTACCAGTTTTTTTTTGTTATATAGGATTACATCCACAGCATATCAGCACCTTTTTATAGGAAAAAAAACCATGACTAGACAGGATGAAGTAAAGTGAGTTCCACTGTCTACTGATAGTATGGTAGGTTGCCATCACTTTCAATGTAACCTTCATATTTTCCAAACAGATTTGCTGATTGGACTGGAGGACCTGAAAAAATGATTGCTCTGATTGGGATTTGAACTCCCCAAAAGGCTTCAGAGTTGAGAAAAAACATGATACTTCACAGACAGATTCTCATTTGATAGTCGAAAATTGAGACAGGGAGCCAGTTAAAAAACTTATTTCAAATGGAAGTAAACAAGTAAACTATCAGGAAAGAGTTTTGTCATGGAATGATGACGTCACAACCTAAAAGTGGCGTAACGTCAATCTTGAGACTGGATGCAACAAGAAGAAGAGAAATTCATCCTAAGTTCCTTCTCTGAAATAGTGGCAACCACTTTTCAAGGACTAAACAGTCTTTTGTCATTCATTCCCTGTGGGGGGGGGGGGGGGTGGTGGAGAATGAATCAATCTTTATCTTCAATAGAAAAAGTCAAAATGAGAACAATTAGTTGATAGAATTGCAAACAATTCAGAAGAGTTATGGCAGCCATGGGCAGACACTGACAGGAATGTTGTCCTCCATCCACGTTACACATTGATTCTTGGAATGAAACTCATAAATGTTTAAAATATGAATTTAAAAACAAATTGGAAATGAATGAAAAATTGCAAATTAGAGTCAGAAAAATAGTCAAGCCCAGTCTTAAATAGAATTTACTGTTTCTTGCAGGCAGTAGTGACAAAATTTCAGCTTTCAAAAATATAAATAGAATGCATGAATATCGGTAGTTTGGTGTTTGTACAATAGGAGAAGGAAGCATTTATCTATTTATTTATTTAATAAGTCCCGTGTTTGTATTGGCAGGAAGTTGAGTATGCAGCAAGCATCTCTCACTCTCAGGCTGATGCAAACATTCTTCATCAAATAGAGTAGTTTGAACACCGTTCATGAATAGAGATTGTTTCTTCCTACTTGCATCATTTTAAAAAAGGATTTCATAGTTTACAGAACTAATCATTTCAAGTAAAAAGAGAGTAAAAAAAAATCATGCGGTCATTACATACAACCTCTCTGAGCCTCTTATAAGTAGCAACCAATCGACGATTGAGTAACACAAATGACTTGAGAATTGCCATCTTATAAGAACAGGCAAAATGATTGGAATAACTCTAAGAAAACAAAAAATAAACAAATATTGGAATGCTGACTTTGATTAAATGTAAAGATTCTCCATAAAATATGATACTACTTCAATGCTAAGTCTTCAAAACAGGTGGAATTTTTGCAAACACAAATTCTGCTCACACAAGCAAGCCAGCGAAAAAGATTCCAGTCCATGCAAACTTCAGACTGACAGAGAGTGTGGACTTCAATCAGCTCCTTCTGCAATTTCTCATCTCTAGTTCTTGATCCATTCTTTTAATGCCAAGGTTATTTCTCAAACTACTAGCTAGAGACATCAAAATCTTCCAAATTTACCTGTTCTTATACTAAATAAATAAGATTTTGGGGGACTGACATATGCCAAAGGCCTGAAAGTCAGGCACACCTTCCACACACCTTCCTTCCCACTGCCTCTCCGAGTCAGCAATCTAAACCTATCCTTAAACGTTAATTGTGTGCAATGATTTATCTTGACAAAGTTTTGATTTGAGCAAAATGATAAATAATTTATCATTTTTAAAATTACAATATATACATATTACAAATGATAAGAGTGAGTAACAAAATGAATGAGTATCAGTACTTGACTGTAGAAGATCCACACAAAATAAAAAAAAGAAGATCAAACAAACCAAAAAGGTGGCAAGATTAACATCAAATTCACTTATTATGTATCTTTTAGTCTTACATCATTAATTCTTACTCTGCTAGCGATTTGTCATTTTCATTTCAAGAATTACCAATGTTCCCAAACCTTTAAAATCAGAATACAGGCAAATGCTAAAGAAAACAAAAGCAGCACCAAGAAAAACAAAGAGTCTCATGACAACACACAAATTTCAAACTTACAGAAAAAGAAATGGAAATTCTGTAATTCTTTTAATGAAAATAAACAGAGTGACTAGAAGAAAAAAAAGAAGTAATTTCAGAGAAAAAGGAACAAATGAGATTTCCACAGTGAAATGTGTCTTCAGGGCATCGTGTGTCCCAAAGGAGGACCGAGACATGCCATGTGTCAGTGGCTTTGCAGCCGTGTTATTACTTGGGTCAATGAAGTAACGTGTCTTTGTCTTACCCAAAGACACAACATTAGCGATCATGTAGTAATGACAGTAAGATGGGACGGGGGGGGGGGAGCAAGCGTTGGAAATCACAATAAATGAGTCAAACTTGAGATAATATGTAGTGCAGAAACGAGACAAAGCCAAAGGATGTAGAATAATGGAAAAACAGAAAAAAATAAAAATTGAATTGACCAGAGTGGGGATTGAACCCAGGACCCAGTTACGGCACCTATTGCCTGGCCGGCAGCATGAGGCAGCGAGCTAACCACTTAACCATTTACTTAGGTTGGACTCATTAGTGATCATGGCTTTTCCCTTTTGGACAGCACAGGTGGGAATTTGAACTGACTTCGTTATCAACGGACTTCCTGTTGACAGTCATTTACGTTTTACATCAGTCTTTGTGAGAGGTGTCTTAGTAATTGAACTACCAACACTCACAACCTGGCATTCTCATCCTCAGGAATGTCTTGTGATGCTTTGTTTGTTTTCATTTATTGGAGAGTTTTAGGGTGCTTTCAACTGCTAACATCATATCAGTGCTCAGGGGTAAGTAAGATGAAGGTTAGATACAAGAAGAGCCAGACTTTGGCCCAGCCATAGCAGATTCACAGAGAGAGGTTTACATTTATACAACTAAAATATATGAGTATTGTAATGAAAAAAACCTTTGATGACATAGGATGAGACATAAATGTTGAATCCAATTTGAATTATTATAAAATAGCGATATACATTTTATCATTACACATGAATATCTAATCACAGGCCCTGAAGATGTATCTGTGGTGCTGCGTATATTGATATGACATAATAAACAAGTAACTAGAAGACATATTACTATATGCATCCTTGTAATAAAAAAAAATTGTCTTTGGCTTCTTGAAAATCATGGGATAAACTATCACAGGTCCCTCCCAGCAAGAAGGGGGGGGGGTTGTAAGCTGATATTTAGTGAAATACAAAACAAGACATCCCCCAAAAGAAAACGACAAACAAAAGATATATCCTTTAACATTTACTGTCTTTCCTTTTTTGCTTTGACAGTACTAAGTCCTTTATGTTTCTTGTTAAAAAAATGTTTTTAAATTTAATAAATCAGGTTGTTTTTTTTTGGGACTGTGAATGTCTACAGTCAAAGCAAAACAGGCAACAGCTTTCGATCAAAGCGAAATAACTACAAACGAGTTGATATCATCCATTCAAAACACCAGCGATACTTGTCCTTGATGATAATAAAGACAAAAGATGGTATACGGTGCAAATGAAATTAGAAGGTCAATTGAACCTGGAGTCTGCAACAGCAACTTTGCAGAGCCCCAAAGATTCACAAGCTACAAACTGGGCCTTCCTCTTCAACTTCCTCTACAAGAACCAAAAGTGTCATAATATAAAGCGAAAAGGCTTCTAAATGCAAAAACATAAAGGATCCAAAACTATATTCTTACAAGGTACAAACTCCCTGCATGTTTCAGTATTAAGGATCTTCTATGTGTGCATTGTTGGTTTGGGTAGAGGAATACTCCTATTACTCATACTTAGACATCCTAATTCAGTTCCCACTTATTTTGAAATTAGGATTGCCTCATGACGAAATAAGCTGACACTTCCGACAACTTGACACCAAAAGGGCCATAAAGTGCCTTATTAGGTAAAGGGTAAAAGGCCAGAAATCTCCAGGAGATGATATGTACCAGCAACACAGACACAGACACAGACAGTGTCAATTGTAACACAATAAGGCCTCGGGATGAAAAGGGAAAGAACTAGTGATAACATTCAGATAACATGGGTCCAACCAACAGGGGCTGATTTTAAGACACCAGCAGACCTGCCAACCTTAACAAGAGAGACAAGGGACATTGTCTCATTTTTTAACGAAGTTTGTGAAAAAATAAGGGGACTCTAAATATAAACTTAAACACAAATTTTTTAGGTCACAAGTTGATCTTAAGAAGACACAAACTACACAGGATGCATCTAAAAGAAAAGGAATGGGCCTTGAGTCGAAGTGGTATCAAATATTGTATAAAAGCCTCACACTATTACTTCTTTACTGGAAAGCCAAAATTTTTTAATGATTTTGTAATTTTAATCATTTTATCATAATCGGCACAATCATCACTTAACTCCTTACGATGTTACTGTTATTAATATCATTATTGCTGTTAATACTGTGCTTGATCTTCCCCCCTCCTCCTTCTTATTCTTCATCTTCTCATTCTCATCCTTCGTATTATTATCATAACTTTAATTATTATTATTATTATTGTTGTTTCTATTATTGATATAATTTACCAGAGAGCAATGTATCACAAATTCATACTTTCGGTTATTGGATGAATAAAAGTATATCTTATCTTATCTTTTTTTACAGTGTATCAATCAGTACACACACCCATTACTACAATTTGATTACAAGTAATGACTAAGACAATTCATTCATTCCCAGTGAAAACACTTGCAAACGTATCTCTCTTAAATTTATAACCTATTTACCATGACATGGCTGAAGTCAGGAGATATCCCTGTTGGTCAGGTGAACAGGAGATTTAAAACAGGCTTCAAAATCAGGAGTCTCCCCATTAACCGGCAGGTCTACATTAGACGTAGGCCTAGTCTAAAACTAAATTCTTAAATTACCTCAGTCCAAACTTGGAGTGAATGTTTTTAGTATATGAGTGATCAAACATTCAGTCCGAGCCTAAATTGAACTAAGTTTGGAATTCAAGTTAATACTAGATTTACTCTCAGGTCATAAAATCAGCCTTGAATGTGCTCAACAAAGTTTAACAACAATAACAATCTCACAATAGTCAGAAAACAATGGATGAATGATAGAGAAAGGAATAGGTCAGATGTGATCATTTCAAAAAATCAATCTTGAACCGTTCTCAACAAAACATTCTCATATAACATCATGGATGATGAAACATCTTTAGGCAGTGGCAGTAGAAAGAAGTAAGTAAACATTGTCACTTTTGACATTTTTTATATCTTTGATGATGACGATGATGATGATGACTACAACAATGGTTTATAAATATCATTTAATGAGAAAATTAATATCCCATGAAAAATGAAAATCATAGACATAATAACGAGTCTTAGGTGAAATTCGTAGAATTCAAATCAATGCTGTCAAACATGTTAAATCATTTTATAATATAATGATTCATTTAACATCTTAAAGGATAACAGGAAAACATCATTTCCTTTATACTGAGCTGTCTCTCTCTTTCTCTCTCTTTCTCAATATTTCATCTCTTTTTATCTCTCACAATCTTAATAACTCTCATTCTAGACAAATTTATACAAACAAATTCACGAACTTAACATTAACTGTTTCTGTTCCCAAAATACTGAATCAACCAATCAATGAAAAAAAAAAGGACAAAAAATGGCACATAAAATTTTGGATTTCAAATTTGAAACCGGTGCTAGATTTTATTCAAACGTTAGAACACAAGTTTATACATAAAAAATAATAATTGGACAAAACAGTATCCTACAATCCATTCTTGTTCTTTTCGCGTATCAATCCTAACATCATAATTTCATGTGATTAATGATGATTAATGAATTCAACACGAAAAAAAAAGTCTTTACAAAAGTTGCTTTTTAAGTAAAATTGATAAAATGCTTTTGTGGCTACTGCGTAAATCACTCCATTAAATCTTATCATCCTCTTATCTCAAATCATCAACCATCTTTTCCAAATAGATGTGAATATGTGGAATCAATATGTATAGAATGAAGAAATTTAACATTACTGACAATACAGGCAAGGTATGATAAATATCAAACAATGAATGAGTTGAATATATACATCAACAACTAACAATGCGTGGGAAAATGAGATAGGTAGCAGGTAGGTCAATATGTGACAAAGGTCAAGGTCAGTAAATGTCAAATGTTGTTCAAACAATTTAATTTGGTTTTGTCATGTTAATATATACATTGTTCCCCTCCTCCTATTCAGCATCTCATTTCACCCTGAAAACTTGTTGGCAAATTCATATCTTTAACCTCTGACAACGGTCGCAATGGGAAACACCTTCTGTAATTTTCCTGCTGAAAGTTTTCTTTCACATAAATTCTCCCTTATCATGTGCAAGCATTATATTGTTGGTCGACTGATCAAACCTCTGAAATCAAGATCAGAGCTTCGTGCACTGCATTTGGTAGATATTTTTGGCCTGTTGTACAAACCTCTGATATGACTTCATGAAACAATATCAGAGAAATATGCGGTGCGCGCTGGTTATATGAGCATTCAAATTGGCCAATCAAACGTCTTGATTCATATTCAGAGGTTTGAATGGGCCCAAAAATGTCTACCAAATGCATCACACAAAACTCTGATCAGATGTTTGATCAACCAATCCAGAAAATTTGGACATCAGAGGATTGATCAGTCGACTGTGGATATACTACCATTACAAACATCCATAAAACTTTGATCTTGAGCACTGATGATAATACACAAAGACTGCCTCTCTTCCTTTCCACTCTTTAAAAACAATTATCAGTTTGCATTAACCCATTCTATTCTAGATTCTTATCTCCAGGCTGCATTCTCTCCTTAAACCAAATACAACGAGTAGATTTGTACAAAATATTGTTTGATTAGTTTGAAAATGTCACACAAGACTATCTACACATTCCAGGTAATTTTTACTACGTAGATTTTATGCTTGGACCAGTCAGTGATACAAAAATCAAATCTTTGAAGTCACAACAGGAAATCAAAATCTCCTGTTGTCAAAAAAACTGATAGCAAAGCAGTGAAGACAGTTTCTATTTGTGTGACATCTTGTCTGACTCGTAACTACATATCGTCAAGGTCGTCGTCACTCATGTAGTCATGACCTTTCCTGTCGGCCATCGTCTGCCTGTCCTCCTCAGCATGTGCTGTCTTGAAATCCTTCCTGATGGCATCAAGCTCTTCAAGCTCCAGCTACAATCATAATGATGAAAAAAAAAAGATTGATCAAATTCAATATCTTGAGGAAAATTATAATATTAATATACAAATCATTATTTTAATTTTATTCTTATCCCTTTAACAACGTGGTAAGATTCTAACCAAACAGAATATGCAAAATCTTTCAAAATTTACTTGCTCTTATACCAGATCTCATTTCAGTGGAGTGACATCTGTTAAAAGCCTGAAATTCAGCCAGACAATATGCCTGCAGAAAGCCCATAAAATTTTTCCAGTAAAAACTCATTCATGCATTTCCTCACCCTGATCAGCTGCAAGTGGTTCTGTCGTTTGCTGTTGATGCCTCGCATTGGGAACGGGTTGAGGCCACTAAACGCAATCTGAGGAAACACAGGTAGAGTGGATAGGAAACCAAGCCAAAGAATGTAAAAATAGGGACTGTACGTGTGTGTGTATGTGTTTGTGTGTGTGTGTATGTGTGTGTATGTGTGTATGTGTGTGTTTGTGTGTGTTTGTGTGTTTGTGTGTGTGTATGTGTTTGTGTGTGTTTGTGTGTGTGTGTATGTGTGTGTATGTGTGTGTGTGTGTGTATGTGTGTGTGTATGTGTGTGTTTGTGTGTTTGTGTGTGTGTATGTGTTTGTGTGTGTTTGTGTGTATGTGTTTGTGTGTGTGTTTGTGTGTGTGTATGTGTGTGTGTATGTGTGTGTGTGTATGCGCTGTGTGTGTGTGTGAGCGTGTGTGTATATGTGTGTGTCTATGTGAGGGAGAGCGCGGGAGAGAGAGACAGAGAGACAGAGACAGACAAAGGAGAGACAGGGAGAGTTGGAGGAGGGGGAAGGGAGGAGAATTCAAACCCGGGAAATTACTTATTTTTATTAACCTTGAGAGCCTGTTCCACATTTTACTATCAATTATCTGAAGGGAGAGAGATACAGTGTAATTGATAACACTACTGGCTAGTTAGAGAGGTGAGACATTCAGGCGATAGCATCAAGTGTTCAAACCATAATTCATGTCCTTCCTCAGAGTCTGATTATTTGAGAACACAAGATTTCCATCATGTCATGTAATTTTGAAATGATGTTGGTAGAGAAAAATCCAGCAGAGACTACAGGCCTACAGAAGTTATCCAGGATTCCTTACTGGTAGCAAGGAGCCGACAGGTCAAAATAATTGCCACCCTCTGGACAGGATGCTAGTCTAATAAAAAAAACATTTTCCCAACCCAACAGATACAACAAATCCAAGTAAATTAAAAAAAAATTTCTTTATATTTTACTAAAAAGTGTACAAAGTGGGTTAGGCTGTAAAGTTAGCAATAGCCTATGTACACGTATCTATATATATATATTAATGTATTCACCCCAATAATTTTTTTGACGTCAATGATGTTGTCACCCAGGACGCGCATATAGCGGTTGATGGCCAAGTTGCCGTCCTGCTGCACAATCTCATCCTCCGAATACTTGAGGAAGGCCAGGGCAAAACGAAACAGCACCTGAAACAACAATGATAATGATAATGAAATATGAGGACGGCCAAGGCAAAACGAAACAGCACCTGAAACAAAAATGATAATGATAGTGAAATATGAGGAAGGCCAGAGTAAAACGAACAACCAAAGTAACGATAATAATCAAATATCTTGATTGTTATAGAGGAGGCTCAGGGGGCCAAACTGGCAGCATTACAACAAAGAGACGAAAGGTACCGAGTTCCATTCTTCTTCTTCTTCCAATTAACTGACTGACTCGTCTGGGCCGAGTATTATTGCCAGTGCGCATTTCAACGTGGTCGATTACAGACCTCTTAAACTCTTAAAGAGTTTTTAATTAATTTTTGTTTTTTTGTTTTTTTCCTACACAAGCAGCAGTTCGGTTTTTCCATACGAATGGAAATTTAACACTTATCATTTCCTCACCTCAACAAGGAATCAAAAAGCATACAAACCCACCTGTTGTAATAAACTAGCATTCTCTCCCCAAGGAAGGCAATCATTGCTTCATTTGCCCT
>JAUEKZ010211452.1:0-23042 GCA_031471865.1 Melibe leonina
AAAGTAAGATGATAGATCAATCCAAAAGATAAGAAACAGAAGTAGCGCCCACCAGAGGCGCCCGCCAACCGCCCGCGACCTCGCTATGAAAGGGTTAACCCTTTCAATGCTAAGTATACCAAATTCTTCAAGATTTCCCGGTTCTTATACCTAATAGATTAGATTTAAATAACTGGCATATGACAAAAGCCCGAATGTCAGTTAACTGAAATATTATTTATCTGGTATAAGAGCACGTACATTTTGTTTGTTTGTTTATTGAGAGATTTAGGGCGCTTGCAACTGATATGGCCATATAAGCGCCCAGGGGTAAGTAAGATAATAGGCTAGTTAAAATAACAGCCAGACTTTGACCCTGCCAGGGACGTTTCACAATGAAAACAAAACATCTCTCAAAAAAGGTGACAAAGAGGTGATTTACAAGAAAATGAAATATCACATCTCACAATAACAAAGCAGGACACACAAACAGATTATGACCACCACCCACATCACACACTATTATGGTCCAGGGAGACCCAGGGTATTCTACCGCCCTTTGTGTACAAGAGTACTCAGTCCTTCTAGATAGCAAGTGACCATGTAGTTTGGTACCTCGGTGTAAAACATGGGGGATGACTATAAGTCTGTTGTAACGACAGGCAGGACCAAGACTGGGCTAACAGATACAAAACAGCTGTTTGTTGTTTATTGAGAGTTTTAGTGGGCTTGCAACTGCTATTGCTATGGTCATATAAACGCGCAGGGGTAAGTAAGATGATAGGCTAGTTAAAAGAATAGCCAGACTTTGACCCTGCCAGGGACCTGTCACAGAGAGATGATTTACAGGAAAAAAATAAATCTCTCAAAAAAAGTGACAAAGCGATGAAAAACCACCACCTCCAAAAATCACAAAGCAGGACACACAAAATGAGATAATGGATACCACCCAAATCATGCACCACTGTGGTCCGGGGAGACCAAGGACATTCTACCTCCCTTTGTGTACAAAAGTACTCAGTCCTTCTAGATAGCAAGTGACCCTGTAGTTAGGTACCACAGTGCGTTAAACATGGGGAATGACTATAAGTCTGTTTGATAGAACGACAGGCAGGGCCAAGACTCAGCTAACAAATACAAAAAAAGCTGTGTGTGTAAGCTTGCAAGGGAGCACTGGAAAGAGTGCTGGAAAAAGCAAGATCACAGATAAAGCCAAAAGAGAAGATTCAGAAGAAGCGACCACCAGAGGTGCCCGCAAAGATGTCTTTTAATAAAGATCAGCAACAAACACATCGAAAGTGTGAGTTGCTTGAGATATATTGATAAAATCTTAATGTTGCTCCTATTGCTTACATGACGGCCAATAAAGACAGCATGGGTTCGCAGGAGCGAGAAAAAAATCTCTTGGAAGTAGACAAAAGTATTTGTACATTTAAACACAGAGATATTACAAAACACGTTTTTAAAGAAACGAAAACAAAAAAACAACATCGTGCTCTGTAAAGTAAGTCCTAACAACAGAAAGTATCAAAATAATCACAACTATTTAATGAACAATTAGGAAAGAAGTTTATTTTTCAGCTGGTGGCCTAACAGATAGCAGGCAAATTTTTGTTTTTCAAAAAACCTTGGAACAAATTTTACAGTAGTGATAATCATTATTTTAAAAAAAGATTTAAAGGTCAAACTAAACATCGACACACAGGTGCATACATATACATCTCATCTCATTAGAGGATTTAGGATCAAAACAAAAGCAAACTGATGAGTCTTGTATACCTACATAGATTACATTCATACATACATTCATACATACATACATTATTACATACATACATACATACATACATACATACATACATACATACATACATACATACATACATACATACATACAAATATACATAACATACATACATACATATATTACATAGTCCCAATCTAAAGCTTTTCTCTCTCAACTTCAAATTGCATGTTCTCAATCAATCTCAAACCCATTCAGTAGATCATGAACCAACTACAAATTACAAACTTACCAATCACGAGCTTTGTCCGAATTTCCCAAAGTAAAATAATTATTAGTGCACACGACATGATGCAGAACACATATGTATAATACTAATACAAGCTCCATGAAACACATCGTCATTTTCATCATCATTATGAAACAAACATCTGAATTTTCCAGTATAAGTATTTATAAGTCATTCATCATAAGGTCCGTCAGAAGAAAGGGTTGGAATGATTGCCAAACTCAGCAAACCTGGGACTGACCGAATTTAGTTTGAGCTTCAAGCAACTAAGTTACTTTTTCTAGTCATTGTTGGATCCAAATTGTACTTTCCTATCTTTATCACAGTGTAACGAAACATGCACCACTCGTCCTTATATCCCTTGTTTTCATGGATTCCTTATCCCAACACACAATGTCCCAACTTATATTTTTTTAATTCCCTTTTTAATCTTTTTTTTCACATTTCTTTGTCCAAGAAGATCAGAATGTTACAATGTAATTGTAACTTTCAAATACAATTTGAACAATTGAATGATTTTAATATGAGGAAACTCTACTCATAAATTAAGATATAATAGACTACTTCAAATCCTTGAGACATCTTTCTTCATGATGTAAAAACGAAACCTTTGTTTTCACATTTATTGAGAGTTTAAGTGCGCTTTCCTCTGCTAAGATCATATAAGTGCCCAGGGGTACGTAAAGATGATAGGTTAGTTAAAAGGACAGCCAGACTGTACCTTATTCAAGTTAATGCAAATATCTATGTATGCAATAAAAAAAATTAGGAAAACATATTGTATCATGCAATCAAAAATTTCAATAATGAAATAATGTTCTGTCTAGCCCCTGAAAATACCAGCTTTGAACACATTATTATAATTTCTTATGAGATGTAAATGTAATTACACAACTGGCATTCAGATGTGTTTGGGAGTGAAAAAAAGGTAGGTGGAATTTTCCTATTATACGTACAAGTGTGAGTATGGTGTATCTGTGTAATTGTATGGGTTTGCGTGTGTGTGTATGTATGGTATGTGGATGTAAGTTCGTGACTACTTGAGAGATGAGATGAAAAAACTATTGACAATTGCAAAGTAAGGCACTAATTACTAATGCCCACACTCTATTAAAAAAAATTGTTGTAATTTAAACATCACACAAGCATATCTACAGAGAGAAGCAGCACAATCGTATAAAGGATTTAACACAATGGAATTGATGATGTAAGAAAGGGAATCAGAGTATAGAAATGATTTCCTAAAATTTTGTAAAATTTGATACATTCGTTATTGGTGAGAAATTAATTCCCTTACTCTTACTCTTAGGCTTTTCTCTTACAAATTTAAAATCAAGCAATTCATTAACTTGATACTCTGTCAATGTAAACTGACTGACACATCACCAATCTTCGTCATCAGAGTCTGTGTCCCCGTCATCTCTTATTGTCTTTGATTTCGTAGGTTTGCCAAAGATCTTGGAAGTTTTCTGCTTCGTTCCGTCCATCTTTGGGGGCTCCAACAGATCTCCTTGGTAATTGATCATGTCACTTCGCCCTAGTCTCCACTCGAGCATCTCTGTTGGAAAGTCATCACGGCCACCAAGTTCATCAAAACCAACAACGTAGTCCACAGTCTTCCCGTCTTTAGCAAAGCAGATTGTTGGCAAAGTCTTGATTCTCAGCCTCTCAACGAGAAACTGACATTTATCCACACTGATCTTCACAAATCTGGTTTCAATGTGTTTGTTGGCAATCTCTTTCAAATGTTTGTCTATAATTTTACACCTGAAAGTGGAGTCCCTGTAAAAATGACAAACAACTTTTTTGCTTTTTTTGCACACCTCAAAGAATTCCTTCTCGTCCCCAATCTCAGTGTATTCTTTGTGTCCTGCTGCCAGCCATTCCTCCTTCTGTTTCTGAGACTTTTTCATTGCATCCAAACGTTTTTGTCTGAGAATGTCATAATCTTCATCCCCCATTTTCTCCAGTTTGTCAATCTCAGCATCCAGTTGGTCTTCAATGACTTTGGTTGCCTGAAGCAAGTGATTCTCCAAAGGATTTGCCATGGTGTTTTTGTAATCTTTTTTTTTCTTGAGAAAAACGAAAAGATGGTAAAATGGTGATTACTTAAAAATCATGCTTGAATTTATTCACTATGTCTTTACGAGGGATTTCAAGACAAAACAAGAATTTCATAAGGCTTCTATTAAGTAAATTACTAGTGTTCAAAATCAATCTTAATCAGACTTATCAAATTATAAGAAGACAAAATGTGAGAAAAGTACATTTAGATATAACTGAGCTTGCCAAGTTACAATCAGACCAAAGTTGAGGTCACCTGTCACCACAAGTCTGTACATAAGGTACGGTGGGAAGAGCTGTGCACCACTTCGAAAAGGGTAGAGCAGCAGCACTTTCCGGCAGCCTAAAACTTCTTTGTTTGAATTATTATATTGGCTTCTGTGCTTTTTTTTTTAACCAGGAAGTAAAGAAAAGATTGTGACCTTTCCTGTCATGCCATAGACACACACACACACAATATTTTTCTCTAGTGGGGTAAATAAGTACCATCCAAAGTAAGCAACGGGTGAAAAATCCCGACCTTCAATACATATTAAAACTTTTTTGTTGTATTTTTTAAATTCTGAATGTATAAATACATGCTAGTTCCCAGTTTCACTATCATAACGTTATCATGAAGGGAGTGATTATTCTCACCTAGGTGAGAAAGTGGTGAAAGAGAGATTTATCGCATGGCAGAAAGACAAACGGGCTTCTCTGACTCACTCACACATACTCACATACACAAAGAGAGAGAGAGAGAAATGAAATAAAAGCATACTCGCACTTAAATAAAGCCGCACCCACACATTTACGCCCAAATTATTGCTAATCCTGATCTCCAATAAAAGACAAGAACCTTTTAACACTACTACTACTTGCTACGACATGCTTG
This sequence comes from Melibe leonina, assembly GCA_031471865.1. Taxonomy (NCBI): domain Eukaryota; kingdom Metazoa; phylum Mollusca; class Gastropoda; order Nudibranchia; family Dendronotidae; genus Melibe; species Melibe leonina. The sequence goes on from JAUEKZ010211452.1 coordinate 4,951, forward strand.
TGTTTGTAGTAATAGGCACGCTAGCCAGCTTCCACATTATTTATGCAAATTACACATTCTTTCTTGTATATTCTACTACACTAGGGTACTTATTTCATGACTCTAGTAAAGTGACTCAAGACTTGCTTTCAAAGTCTCGTCACTCAGGCGATGAGAAAGTGAGCCAGCATGTGGCTATGGAAAATTTGTACACACACAATGTTGAGTAAATTTTTCACCTGAGGTTATATGGATTTCACAACTGAAAGTTGGTTATCGACCTTCTTTTTAAAAGTTATTCACATAAAATGATATAATATAAGATTGTGAGAATATACTAATTTTATTAAAATACTTGTTTCAGACCGTTTTCAAGCCAAAATCAGTTAGAAAAACTTTGTAACTGATGCAAGCAACACATCAGGAAAATGGACGCATCCATTTTGTATCAGCCAATGAAAATTGCAATATTAATTCAATACCCTAACCGAAATCCCCGAGAGGCACTGGGAATAAGAAATTTATGTGCAATTGTCTTATATTCTCACCTGGGTGAGAATAACAACAGCCCATTATGAAATATCATATCGACTAGGATAAAAATGGATAGACAGGATTTGGTATCTGTACGATCCAAGTACACGGCTGAAATTTGATATTTAAAACATGTTAATTAATGTACTTTTTGACACGAATATATCAAAATTATTTTGGGGACGACTCTAGTTAAAGAGTTAGGAATTAATGAAAATTGGACTATTTTGCGTTTATTAGGTCAATTTTTGGTACGTTTGGTAAAACTAGGTCAATTTGGCGGCCTTATCTAGCAGTAGCATGTTAGTTAGGTCAATTTGACGCAATAATATGGCGGTCCTAATTAATGAACCAATCAACGTTCTGCCCATGGACTGGACGAGCGGTCACTTTTGAATTAGAGATCTAAAGCTAAAGGGGGGTTTCCCACTCCCCCCCCCCCCCTGATTTTGTGCTAAATAGTGTGATTTTATGCTCAATTTCGTGACGTGTGCTTACTGTGGTGAAATATGCCCATTTTGCACAAATCTGCCGCTCTAACCCAATTTGACTGTCTTTCAAAATGGCGGAAATCACTCGTTTTTAGAGGGGGTTTAAGGAGGCAAAATTACATAAAGTAGACCCAAAAAAACATCAAAATCAGCCGTGTGCACGGATCGAACATTTACCAAGGATTTAAAGATGAAACGAGAGCACGAAATCCTGACCACTAGACTAGACCACTTGTGAACTGCCACAGTACTGTCGAATAAGATAATGAAACTCCAAATTGATAAGTTTCAGATGGCATCCCCCTATACCGAATATTTGTAAGTGCTTCTAGACGTGCTTGTAGCCACTTCAGGCAATATTCATAGGGAAATATTAATATACCGATATGTGAGGGGATGGCCAGCAACTAGAACACATCCAACTAGTCTAGACCTAGTCACTAATTGGTGTTTGAACGACAAAGCTTCCTCTTTTCTTTTTCTTTGTTGTTGTGTGAGAAACATTTTCTTCATGGTCCTAATCCTAATTAAGATAGCAAGAAGATTAACCAGTGAACGCTCATCTGAAAAAAAAAAATTCACCAAAAGTTGACAATAGACCATGAATAATGAATGCAGATAAGACTTATGGTTTACTGGTACCTTGTTGACAGCCTAGATCGAATTTTATATCAAGGATCTTATATTTCCGTGAAGTCGTGAGTTCAGTGGATTATTGCTCGTTCATGAATCTGTACTTCTTGTTCTGACTCATATGCTCGGTGCTGTAAAATGTAAAAGAATTGAGTCTAAGTTTTTATATTACAGTTCAACTTTCTTTCTTAGATTTGTTCCCATTGGTTTATGACTTTGCAATAACCAATGAAATATTTCGTTTGATCGATGCTTGAACATTTATGCTTTTTACGTTGCTATGGAATTTGTTTTCTTCACCAGCTACAGAGTACCGAAAGTAATTTGTAAATGAATTTAGGATTTGAGGTTTGAAATATTTGAAATGAAAAGAGGAGAAACAATACCCTCTTTCAAAAACCACTTTGTCAAATTGGAGAAGCAATGCGTTTGTAAGGTATTGTTTCGTAGGTGAATGAAACAGGGTTATAAATCGCTCGTTTGCATATAAAGTTAGAAAAGTGTTGTTTTAGTTTGGAAATAAAATGGCGACGTCCTTGGCATCGCTCAGTAAAGTAAGTAGACGTGAAAGTTGTTAGATATATATGTAAAGATCCTGAAGTTAATAATACATATAACGGCCTCATTTGATTGAAAACGTTTCGTCGTGGTTTGGAAAACATGACGTAGAAAATGCATTCACAGTGTCCTAGGCATCCTCTAGAACTAGACTAGACTAGAATAGAAGTCTTGCTATTCAAGATTCTGTAGACTTGCTTTCTATCTCTATCTAGACTGTGGTCTAGTCTCTAGAATAGTTTTTATCTAGTTTATGAATAAGAAAGTTCTTATTTTCACTATCTTACCTAGAACTTGTCACTCTTTTGGAGAAGTCTTGAATCCCGAGTGTAAACAGTAACAGTACAACCACTTCTGAAACTTGATATAGACGTCTAGAGGAGAATAGGGGAAGTTCGCCACCCCACGCCAAGTCTCACTGTACCGCCGATAATGATAACATGAAGCTGGGTCGAAGCAGCTCCACAATTTGTTGATTACTTGCTAGTCTGACCTTTTGACTGCTGTTTTGACCTAAAAAGTAGTGATTCCCGTTGCATATTGAGTAACAACGTACGTTTTTGTACAGTAGGGTGGTGAAGGGAAGTTCGCCACAGTGTTGGGAGGTTCGCCACCACTTGGAGGGAAGTTTGCCTTCTAATAATAATCTAGTATTTTAAGTGAAGTCTCTCTGGACAGGTCGAGAGACGTACAATGTTTGCACAAGCTCTGTTTCATAGCTTGTTTGATATGATTATATCTATGTTTGGTTTTTTTATTTGGGTTTATGACTTTTGTTTGCTCTCTTTTGTTTTGATTGTTGATTTTTGTAGATGATTATCTTTTATATCATACTGGCAAACTTCCCAACAGGCAGAGGCGAACTTCCCTTCACACAGTGGCATTATATAGTATATTTAGTTTACTCGACAGCTTATTCTCATTGGAACAATTTAAGACTCTTCCAAGTGAGAGGGGTGGAAGCATAATTGTGTGATTTGGTTTTGAAGTAGGGGGTGTAAGGTTGGTGTTGGTCTTCCCTCCTGGCGAACTTCCCCTATTCTACTCTAGCTAGGTCTAGATATATGCTGATTTTTATAGGCGTACCTACCTCATTCACGGCAGAGTAGGAGAAGTGGTCCTGGCTAACTCCAAAGAATTATCTATTAGATAAGTCAATTGGAAAAATTAATAAATAGTACCTTAAAGGTATGATGCACCCCTGAGACATAGGTAGCTGAGTCTAATTCCTCCCATGATTGACTGGCTTCATAGTGCAAGTGCCTCGGAAATGGTAGGTTGGGGGTTCAAATCCAGGCAGCAACATTTCTAAGACTTTATTATCGGCATTTGAGAAGCTGTCTGCCTTCAGCTTGATGGAAACAGTGTTATAACTGGTTGGCCTGTTGTCAGTATTCTGAGATATTTGAGTGTCCTTCATGTATCTCTGTGTGGTAGCACAAACCCTTTCGCTACTAGAACAGCCGCTGATGGCCGGCATCAAACCGCTACTAGAAGGGCCGCTGAAGGCTGACGGTGACCCGTCTATTTGAAATGACTATTGTGAGTTTCTAATCGTACGACAGTAAAAGCATTCCTGGCTGATCTCGCTCGCTCAAAGAACAAGCTTTCTACTTGTTTTTCTTTCGTATAAATCGATTCAGCCGTTCATAAACTATGGTTTTTTTAAAATTTGTCATGCCTTAGTCTGTCTTTCAACATTTTCGACAGTGTTTGAGGTTGGCATAGCAAAATATTTTCTATGTTGGAGGACTTATGATGTTTGTTTTCTTTAGATATGACAGGTTGTCGAAGCTCTCGATAGAAGTCTAGACAAAGCTTGCAGTGAATTTATTGATTTTAGACTGATTTTGGGTCTGATCGTGTCTAGATCTTGACAAGAAAGTTGAGGAACAGTAGACCCGATGGGAATATCATTTTTTTAGGCTTTTCTTGTCAAAAAGTTCTTTAAACTTTTATTTCTTCACAATCTTACATCTTTTCTCTACTTTTAGACGAAGTGTGAGTGATAGATTATCGGAGGTTATTCTTCTACATATTTTTAGACTTAAAAATCCTAATGTTTACAGAGTTTTTTCCCTTAGCTTAGTAGTGAGGGGGGTGGGTTTTTTTACATGGTCTAGTAGTGAATGGGTTAACTTCTAGAAAGCTCTGCCTACTTTGTGTTATAAGGGACGTTGTATTAAAATTGTGCTGGCATGCTGAATTTGGCGTATCAACTTCTAGAAGTCACTGCGTTATACTTTTAGTGTTTAAACTCAAAACTACTTGTCCCAAAGAGTTTGAAACAAGTATTTAATTTTAAGAAATGAATGATTCTCACTCTCATTCTCATCAGTTTTACATGAATAAAAGTAAAAGAAAATCAACACCTTTTCAGTTGAAAAATCTGCAGAAAAATAAGCTTGTCCGCACTCTGTCTAGATCAACATCTTGTCATAGACTTAACAATCACAATGATTGTACAGGAAAACCCCAAGATAAGACCTACTGACCTCCGATCCTGATTTTTTTTAATATACATTATTAGTAACAAAACCCCTAAATAGCAACATTCATTTTAATAACACCCTTGTTTAGCGACATAAATGTATAGTTATAGTCCCCCATGCTTGATACCCAGATCTTGCCAAATATTAGGCAATTTCATTTCCCCCCAGCACTCTGACTCAAAGCCAATGAAAACGCTTTTTTTCTGAATCATGAGATGTCTAACTCATCCAATTTCTATCTTCCCCCTTCGTGTGTCACCATCATCACCGCTTGTCCCAAGGTCGTGTGCTGTCTTGTTATTGAAAGGGAGAGAAAAAGAGTTTGTGTATCTTTGTAATGAATCCTGACGTAGTTTACAGGACTTGACTTTGACATGGCTGGTAGACGAGTATGATTTGGGAAGGATAGGTGTGTTTGTTAACCTACCCGTGTGTATTATTGAGATCATCACTAGTAATCGTCTATGGCTGCTGGCTCAGTATGTTGAGCGGTTGCTTTCAAAATGTAGGTTTGAATCCCCGTCGTGTCTCAAGGTGGAGAGTGAAAGCATGACTGATAAACCCTTTTTCAACATGAAAAACACACATCTTTATCACAGGCACTGGTCCGCACATTGCTTCCTTTGTAATCAGGGGTCTCACCACACCCCTTTTTCCACCATCTTGAAAACCCCTGATTAACGACATAAATTTCTGGTCCCTGGCGATGTTGCTATCCAGGGGTTCCAATGTATATATCTCATAAACAGCAAATTGTGTTTACAGTTGTATCCTTATTTGTTTTTCTAATTCAAATGGTAGTGATATTAAGAGTACATATCAAGTGATATCTCTCAACATTGTGGTGCGTCTTTGTCAAAAGTCGAAGATAAAATTCCTTTCTGTGATTGTGATTCAAGTTCCTTATTAGTCTAATGTATTGCTAGTCTACAATTTTTTTTTTTTTTCCATTTCTCATTCAGTGCTTCAAATCCTTGTTGGGACTGAAGCCTTTACAGATCATTCCCCAAAGACATAAAGGTGGTTTTCACGTAAGGAGGAAGAGGAAGCGTCCAATCAAATCATGGTTTGACCCGGCAGATAAATCATGGGCAAAACCAATTCTAGAGCAACAGAAAAGGAAGGAATCAGAGCCTGCACCAGAACCCAGCATGCTGCATATGGTTTATCGCATACGAGGGCACTTTACCAGACCGTATTGGGAGAAAGACATTCTCAAAGAGTTTGATTTGTTTGAAAAGGTTATTGCACAGCATAATTTCACTTGCTTTTCTTTATATTTGATTTTGAAGATTTTGTGACCAAATCATTATTTTTTTTAACACTTTGAGTATATATATGATGCTTAGGCTATACATTGACAGATCGTCTTTAAAAAAATTGTTTTAGAATATTATTTATTATACAGATCAAATCAAAGACCCTAGCAATGTCTCATTTTAAAATTTGTTCAATAGCTCTATTATAGATTCAACTTTATGTTGTCCTTACTTGAACAGTATCACATTTTTGTCCCTTTTTCTTGGATTTGATAATGAAATGGGTACATATCTGTTTACACAATGTTCAAATCACCATAGTAATTAGGTATCAATGCATTCAATATCTGCTGTTTTATTTTTCAGAGTTTTAACCCTGTTGTCCTCAAAAACACCCCAGAAGTGAATGACAAATTGAAAGTCATTCAACATCTGATAAGGATCAAACCCGTCAGCTTCCCGTATGGTCTGCCCAAAGATGAAAGCGATTACAAGCATTGCTACTTGACTGAGGATGGAGAATTTATTGTCAAACAGAAAATCATAAGTCAGGAAGATAAAGATGGTGATCCGGAATTCAGTGAGGTTTGTGAAAGGCAAATCACACCATCTAATTCTCAATTAGACAATACAGTGGAACCCTTGGATAGCGACATTTCTGAAAAACAACTCCTCAGATAAGACCTTGACTTCCGTTCCTGATTTTATTATTAGTAATCATTAAAAACCCTTGAATTGAATAATGATACCCCTGTATAACAAGTTTTTCTGGTCCCGAGCGATGTCATTATCCAGGGGTTCCGCTGTATCTTTATTCATCTGAATTATGTTATGATTATGCATATATCCATAATGAGCACATCGCTAGCGGTCTGGTAATCAATACACAATGCCATTGGTTGTGGTAGTTTATTTTCACCTGATGTCTATCTTTGTAACAAATAAGCGCACCATTTTTACTAAAATTTTCTAAGCACATGATGCACTTTATAGAGATGATACTGTAGCATTGCTTCATACTCAACATACACTTAAACCTCGTTATACCGCCAGGAGTGGGGAAAACACTTAGATGGCGGATAATTGATGATGTAAGCCAATACATGGCAATATACAATATAATAAAAAAAACAAATTATCTCTTTTTGGACTCATGCTTTCATTTTTTACATCAATATGCCTCTCAGGCGAGCCAATTTTTAAATAGTTTTTTCCTTATGAATACCTGGCTGAAGTACACTTAAACTTCATTATTCCGCCAGGTGTGGGGAAAACACTAAGTTGGCGGTATAACACGAAGCATTTATTATATATGCAAGTAATTTCTTTGATTTTATATTTTTATTTATCGACCAAATCAACTTCCAAAGGCATGTCCCATTGTTAACAACAGACATAGAGCTAGGCCGTGACACAGCATGGTGCAGTGTTATTACAACCCCTTCAATGCTACGGAAACCAAAATCTTCAATATTTGCCTGTTCTTATAACTTTTAACAGATAAATCAGATTTCAGTGAACATATCAGTCAAAAAAATTCTCACAATCTACCTTTTCCACTGCATCAACAGGTGAAGGTTGTCGAAGACAGATCAGAAGTGGACAACAGTGTGTGGACAATGCAGTTATCAACCATCAAAAAAGAGACCAGACGCATCCTGGACGGCTACAAATTAAGCGAGGAATATTTCCGGGAGAAATATGTCTACCGACACAACCAGGACGGGAAGGAGGACCGATACACTGGAAATAGTAACGTGGGGAACAGACGACAGGATTGGCATTGAGGCTGCTTTGGGTGGAAGGATGATATGAGTGAATGAGAATAATTGATGTTGAGAACAAACAGAAAGATTGGCATCGAGTTGAGGCGGCTTCAAAGACAGAAGAGTTAGACCTTAGTGTTTGGTCACGTGCCAGTCGGACCTAGGAGACACAAATTAGCTTCAATAAAGGTAATTGTTTACGGACATTTGTTGCTTACGAAGAGCCAAGATTGCGGACACTTGAGGTAAACGAATTGTCGTGTCTCACTCGCTTGGCTCCATTAGACGCTGCGGATAGAAAGTCTAAGGTCAATATCTTCTAATGTCTTTGGACTGCCTAGAGTTGATTGGTGATATTATTTTAACAGTAGATAGAAAGGTCGAGCGATGTGGACTTTTAGCTTGAATGTGTCTAGGCTTTGATGTTATGTGATATGTATTATTTGGTTCTAAGAGTTTGAGTATAATAAATAGGTGTTAAATAGATTTATTGACCAACTCCGTAGCTCAAGTGGTAGAGTATCCACCTCAGAATTGGTAGCTCAGGGGGTTTCGAATCCTGGCAGCATCATACCTAAGATGTTAAAATTGGCATTTAAGCAGCTGCTCCACCAGGCGCTCGGTATTAAGGAAAAGGTTCTAAAACTGATTCGCCAACTGTCAGTGTCAGTATACTGTGACCGTGTGAGATACTCAATCAAGTGAGCCCTCCATTTATATTTATCTCTATGTGGCAGGATATACTTGTCTATAGAGTTTGTCTTTGATATGACCTAAATTGGGTAAAAGGTAATTTAACTGGCATCAACCCAACCAAATAAATTTATTTGAATGATACACACTTTAGAGTTGATTTTCTTCAGTTTTTTTTCATTATATTTATTCTTGGGGATATAAGTGGAAGGAATGTACTCTCCATGTTTCAATGAAGAAAAATTGGGAAGTGAAAAAGTGATTGGAGAAGGATTCAAACTCAAACCCAAGTCCTGCAACTACTCTCATCGCCTGGCCACCAGCAGAAGAATGTGTGGCAGGTGGTGGTAGGTGAGAATGGCAGGCAGTATAACGAGGTTTAAGTTTAAGTGTACAGGGGGGGGGGGGGGGAAATCACCCCTCACAATCATAAAACAGGACACACAAACAGATGATGGTCAACATCCATGAACTACATATTGTCCAGTGAGACACGGTATATCCTACCGCCCTATGTGGCATTCAGTCCTAGAAATAGCAAGTGACACTGTAGTTAGGTACCTCAGTGTATTTGTTTATTGTGAGTTTTGGGGCATGTGGTCATATAAGCACCCAAAGGCAAGTAAGATGATAGGCTAGTTGAAAGAATAGTCCGACTCTGACCCTGCCAGTTACAATAATGTAAAACAACATAGGAAATAATTAGGAGATGACGATAAATCTGTCCAGACAACAGGTGATTTGTTTTGTTTATTGAGAGTTTTAGCACGCTTGCAACTGCTTTGGTCATGTAAGCACCCAGGGGTAAGTAAGATCATGGGCTAGTTAAAAGAATAGCCAGACTTTGACCCAGCCAGGGACGCTTCAGAGAGAGATGATTTACAAGGAAAAAGATATCTCTCAAAAATTGTGACACATAGGTGATTTATGTACTTTACAGGAGAAAAAAAAATCACCTCTCACAATTACAAAGCAGGACACTGGACACACAAACAGATTATGGCCACCACCTACATCACACACTATTAATGCCCAGGGAGACCCAGGATATTCTACCGCCCTTTGTGTACAAAAGTACTCAGTCGTAGATAGCAAGTGACCCTGTAGTTACCACAATGTAAAACATGGGGGATGACCATAAGTCTGTTGGGACGACAAGCAGGACCAAGACTGAGCTAACAGATACAAAACGGCAGTGTATGTGTATGCTTGTTATTAAGGGAGCATTTGAGAGAGTGCTGGAAAAAGTAAGATGATTGATAGATAAATCCAAAAGATAAGAAACAGAAGTAGCGCCCGCACACAACAGGTAAGACCAGCTGTGTGGCTGTGCTAGTGCTAGTCAGGGAACACTGGAGAGTGCTTGCTTGTTTGTTTATTGAGAGTTTTAGGGCGCTTTCAACTGCCAAGTGCCCAGGGGTAAGTAAGATGACGACAGGCTAGTTTAAAGAATAGCCTGACTTTGACATTGCCAGGGACGTTTTGGAAAGGAAGAATATATTACAAAGAGAGAATTGACAATCACAAAGCAGGACACACAAACAGATGATGGCTACCGCCTTTGTCATGCACCAATATGGTCCAGGGGGACCCAGGATATTCTACTGCCTTTTGTGTACCAAAGCCCTCAGACCTAGATATCAAGTGACCCTGTACATGTAGTTAGATACCACAGTGTATGTAAAACATGGCGATGACAATAAGTCTGTTAGGACGAGGGACAGGACCAAGAATGAGCTAATAACAGACACAATGCAGCTGTGTGTGTATGCTTGTCGAGGCAGTGCTGAAAAATGTAAAATGGATAAAGCCAAAAGTGAAGAAAAAGAAACTAGCGCCAACCACTGCCAATGTGTTATTCTTTTTCAAGACTAGGCGGTGTAAGAAGGCTTGTATTTTCGTTGCACTTGCATACCACCAACTTCATGCTTTCCCCAGACTTCCTGACTGATGATAGTGATAGAGCAAGGTTTAAGTGTGATTTTGAACAAAACAAATAAATAATGGGAAGGAAACAATTAGCAGCTTTAATAGGTACATCATCTTTATTAGGACAATAAAAACAGAGAATGAGTAAGTACAAAATGTCTGAAATGGATTATCAAATATGACCTTCCGTAGCTGCAACCCTTAGAATGCGATTGCTATGACTAGTTGTAGTTTGTAGTTAGTGTAACAACAGCATAAGGATATTATTCAAATAGCTGTGAACAGTACACTACAGAGTGGCACACATTCCTCGTCCTTACAGGTATAGATGAACCTAAACATGGAATGTGTCAAACAAAGAATTACTTACATTTACATGAAAATAAGAGAAAAATATACGTTGGGATAGGGAATCTGTGAAAATATAGAGAGGACGAGGAATCTGTGATAGACTGTAGCTATTACTTTTATTTGTTATGTAGTAAACGCCAAATGAGTAAATCAAAGACTCATAAACGATTGACTTATCAGCAAAAAAAATTTAAAAATCAAAATGTATGTTAACATCAAGTAATCAATGTAATATTGTATACAAGTTCAAGAGAGCATCTTTGATTTGCATAATAATATTCAATATGCATATCTATTTTAATGGGAAAAGACTTGAACTTGAAATATTTTGAAAATTTCATAGATATGGCAATGTTTAAGCACAAGAATAGATATGCTTGTGGTGTGTCATGGGAAAAGCTTTGTGTAGCGTCAGTAAAAAGGAACAAAATTATTGTACACTGTATACAGTACCTATCTAAAGAGAAATCAGTTCTTTCAAAAAGAGGTGATTTGGATCATGACTACAACTACAACTGATACAACAAATGAATACAAGCGACTAATACTAATACTGTACACACAAAAAAGAGCAAACTCATGTTCAACATTTGGTCTGTGTTCATAGTGAATCCACTGAAAGCGCAATGCCATGTGTGAAGAAACAATGCATGAAAAAAGCTGTGGCATATAAAATGACCAACACTTCATTAAGTTGGGTTTGTTAAATAATACAGAGAGGTGGAACATGTAGGCTCAGGATGATTATACAAGAAACCTAAAAAGAAGAAACAGAAATAATAGAGCCCCCCTCAACCCCCATTCAATTGGGAGTTGAGTATGCAAATCTGAAATACTGCATACTAAAATATTGTACTAACAACAGGAGTCAGTTCAGTTGGACAAAACTTCTTGACTTTGCAATACTAGGATAAGTAACATGATTATGTGGGGCTGTTAAATTTCTATAATCTAAACAGTACAGTAACTTAACTCACACTATACTAAAGATGTAAAAAAACAAACCCACAAGACTTTGCTTACCATATAGATTGTAGATGAATTTTAAAAATTTGAAGGCACTCTCTATTTCATCTCATGGATCACAAATATAATGATATTGTCCAGATTAAGTCACAACTATGCCAGAGTGTAGCTTAGACCATTATTGATTGTATCTATATTGTGCAAAAGATATTTCCCATTACCTTCACCTGCCCTATATATATATTAAAAATAAAATTGTTGAGATACTTCCCAACCAGCCCACTGACCCGCAATGACTCATGCAGGAATTTTTAAAAATAAAATAACATTTTATTTTCATTTTCGAAGTAAGAAAAGATTAAGAACTTTTTCTTTGAAACCAGCCCTAGTATCTAAAGTGTAGAACACATAAATGGTTTTACAAAAGAGAATCTGAATGTCTTGGAGATGAATTCAGTGTATAATACAGGAATATAGGCCTTAACACGTCTTCATAAAAATTGCTATTGCTATGTGGTTAGTTAACAGTGAACTATCAAACAGGGTAAAAGTACAGTAGTAGTAAATAGAAAGATTCCAATTCTAATAATATATAGCATATACAACAACTCTCTTTGTGATGGGGCATAAATCAAATCTGAGAGACACACGAAAAGACAAAATTGCTGACTCTTTGATGAGAGCTTTAGGGCACTTTCAACTGCTCTGGTCAAATTACCAGCATCTATAGATAGTAGGTGGAGCCAAAGAGAAAAACCAGAAATGACGCCCACAAGCTACGCCTCTAACCAATCCACTTCCTAACACTCGCTTACTCTTCAAAATATAGAGATGATGAAGAAAGCAGATAAAATATATATCACAAGCTCCATCATATATTATAAGTCAAAGCAATGCAGAAATAAATTTCCTTGTAGAAATAACGGTGACCGGACGTTTGTATTTTTGACAATCAATTCCCAAACAAATTTGGATAACATTAACTACAAATTTCATTAGTTAAATATCAAGAGTTACCAACAAACGAACATTTCTGGAAAGCTGTTCACCAGACATGTTCAGTTCTATTCAATTTTGATTTAGATCATTGAAAAAGACACGGAAATCGTAATGGTGGAGGGAGCATAACAATAAAATAGGAAATGAAAACCAGAATTGAATGCTTTAAAAAGGCTTCCAGTTTAAGTCAAGGGTGTAAATGTGTAGTGGTACTGTAAAAAGTTGTAAAAAAAATAGAACATCAAATTTTTGGTCCAGGATGTTGTAAACTATCACTGTCACTCTAGTTTTTGTTACAATAGAGGAATAATTTTTTGGACAACACCTATGGATTTACAAATTCAGGCACTTTATAATATCAATACACTCATAATCATAACACCATTGCACAAAATGGCAACACCAATAACTGAAATGCCATGATTGTAGAACATGACCTTTGCCTGGATCTGAAGCAGACCTGCCAAAGCATGCATCAAATTCACTTCTTAAGGAATAAAAATTCAACTGAATGTTTCTTTTTTAAACTGTGGGCAAAGCAATATAAAGATGCAGGAAAGACGAAAGCTGTCAAACATTGACATTAAATTTTGTATCTATAAACACTAAAAATATATCTAAACTCCAAAAAAATTTCAAGAGCAATAAAATCTCTTAAAACCTCAAATGCAGTAGAATCGAAATTGAAAGAGCATGCATATTTTGGTACATAACCTTGGACAAGAATGACAAGAAAAATGTCAAAATTCTCAAGTATATCTAGTGCCAAACAGTCACTCGCCAAGGTGTCATGTGATAAATTCCTAAATTCAATGAAATAGTGCGATCATTTCATTCATGTTATATTCATTGTTCAATTTTATGAACTAGTAACTAGTAGCCATACCATAAATAACTTGCCTCCTATAACTGCAAAGCTATAAAACAGAGTATTCAGCAGGTCTGCTAGAGGATATAGAGAAAGCTGTTATAGGAATTAATGCCAACAGTAGCAGTCAGCCATATCCATCATATACATGAATTCATGAGATATGTATCATTATAATACGTACATCAAAAGTTAATACGCAATCACTAATACTGAACAACAGGCCACAGAGTAGAACCACAACACCTTCTTGCAGTAAAAAGTAAGAAAACTAAACAGCATAAAATAATGGACCATTACCAATGAAAAATGATGAAAATTTTTTTAAAATAATTAAAACACGAAATGGTGGTATATAAAAAATGTACCACACAATAAATGGAAACATTAACAATATTCCAATAATATAGACAGCTTTGTGTAATAGAGTGGCATTTATACATCTACAAGTAATCAAAGTAAAGGTAAAAGCTTAGGAACACTCAAGTCACAGTCAACTGAGTCATGGTAAAATTGATGCAGGCTCATGTCAAAAGAATATACAGTGGAACCCCTGGATAACGACATTGCCTGGGACCAGAAAATTATGTCGTTATCCAGGGGATTTCAATGGTGACTAATAATATATAACCAAAAAATTGGGACCAGAGGTCAAGAGGTCTTATTCAGGGGTATCGCTATCCAGAAATATCAGTCATAATCGTAAACGTGGTTGTCTGTAATATACAATAAAACACGTAGATGAGTATAAATATGACACAGCTTTCAAAAGCCTCCAACTCACATATAAAATAAAACAAACAGCAACATTTGACTGCACTAAATTCAAATGTTTCATTCAGAACGGGAATGTAAGTACATGAGATAAACGGAAACGTTCTTGTTATATCAAGCCACATCACCAAATAAAATAAAACATGAGCCCATTTTCTAAACTGCAGAAATGCCATCAAGTTTTATGAATTGATAAAATAAATTCAGGTTGGCAGTGTAGGTTAAAAATAAAAAATGTTTTACGCATAGAGCAGAAAACAGGGCACCACGTAACAGATGTACAAAACAAGATGCAAAGCTTTAGAAATAAGAACATATTTTCTCACTCACATGGGAACCGTTACACCAAGGTTTAAATATCAAATCCTTTGATACTCATTATTTTTCAATATTGAAATTGATGTAATACAAAAGAAAGCAACAACATTCAGTAGGCATGCGCTTTAAAGCACTGCATGTAAATGAATGTCAGGGCAATGTAAATGACGTACCATCTATATAATCATATCATATATTATGTTTTGTTACATGACACCATAGCCACAAAGTCCGAGAACAATGGCTTCCTTCCTGGAAAATACAAGAATGTAAAAATAATATATATATTAAAGTGACTTTTTTTTAGAGCAAAGCTTTCATATTTTCTAGCTGGAATAGATATTGGGGAGTGTTTTGCTCTCAAACTTTTTTAAAGAATTTAATCAGGAATTATAAAATAAAAAATGTGCCAGTAAAATTGATAAAAGAGCATGAAAAAAAAATTTATGGTTGCAGGCAAGATTTTCAGACTTTCATAATTTATAAATGTAAAAGTGCCTTATCTGTAGAGGGCAAGATAAAAATACGTAAAAATTATTTAAGAACATATATATATCATATGCCACAGATCATCTACTAGATGCATTTAAATTAAGCATCCTCTGCGGCCTTTAATCTCTCATGCTCGGGACTGGCTGGGGGTTTCTCCTCAGCAGGTACGGACACGGTCAGGTCTTGGTACACTCCGGCATTGCGTGCTGACGTCATCTGGATCTGCATCTTCTTTTCTGTATCCATCATCTGTGACCTGATTTGTGGCAAGTAGGTACAAGATTTTTTTAAAAGAATATGCAGTAAGGTAAACAAATCATAATACCAATAGCACATATATCTATCTACATAAAAGGAAAAAATCAGACAATAGCAAACTATCACTAAAAGTGCAATACAAATTCAGTCCACCACCTCTTAGATACCCTTAATTTACAGGAACAGGGATTTGTGAAACGATCAGGTAGGTACAAAGAGTTTCCATCACGAACTGTGAGATCAAAGAATATGGGATGAGAAATACATTTTGAACTAAACATTACCTAAAATAAATGAAAGGATCTTGATGACTAAAGAACAGGCTTAATTAAGATATATTATATGGGAAAGTCCACCGTTACTGTTTACCAAAAACTCACATGTCTTTACTCATAAAAAATATTTTTCCTGAATCTTAAATCTTTAATAACTTTGGTTTTACTATGTCACAAAAAGGATGAAGAAGCTCTCATAAGCTTGAAAAACTGATATGAAGCAAACTGATTAACTGATGACCTTTAAACTGAAAAAATACCCTTTTTACACGCCAAAATAATAACACGGCTGGGTGTCAATGTTTGCATCCTAATTGGTTCTGTTCCAAGTTCCATATGTCATTTTAACAAAGACAAGTCAAAGTGCAGAAATCATATGAAAAAGATTGCATATCTTTCAAGCAATTATTGTGAGAGCACTGTGAATCACCATGAGGAATGTTGCATGTGATTGTCCGTTTTAAGCAGTTAAAGAATTATTACCTAAATTCACAACCAGACTGTCAGAAATTATGTTAAAAGCTGTGATAAAGTGATATTTGGTCCTTCATGAACCTATACCCGAGAGCCGACCCCTAGATTTTGTTTAAAAGGCTGTGTTTGCGATGTGCCGTTAACGGGAGTGCCTAAATCGTCTGATTTTTACGTTCCTCACAGTGTTATTTTCAGATACTTCGATTCCTTTATTTTGACAGGCTTCCATATTTTTAATAAGTGTTTCCGCGAAGCATTCGTTGTGGGTCATTGTTTAGATCTTTTCAAGATAGTGGTATCTGTGAGAGAGTTAAAAAAAAAATGTCTGTTCTTTTTTACAGAGTAACCGTCCTCACGATCCCCATGGAAGGTGATAAAAATGTAATATTTTTCCTTTGCTGTGGCAAAATAACGATTTTTCTAAATCTTTTTGACGTAACTTAGGTCTTCAGCTGTATTTACAAGCAACCTAAACATACACAAACATTACAGTGATTGATGACGGAAGTTTAAGCTCACAATCTGAGCATTGTAGCAGTCACATTCCTCACAACTCTCTTCATATTTCGGAATCTAGTAGTGTCTCTCTAATATGAAAGACATTTTCTATGAGATTTGAATACTTTGTTTAATAATCTGACTATTTAACCATGTAAGCTTATCAGATTCTATTTTTTTCAAGGATGTGTGAGGAATGTTACCTGCTGAGGGCCTGTAACATTCCTCACATTTTTTTGCTTCATATTGATTTTGTTCAGAAGTCAAATGTTTAACCACAAAGCACTCTAATATTTGATTTGCTTTTTTATTTTGTCTAATGACGAAGTAGGTTTTTTTTTTGTTTGTAGATTGCTTTTTGAGATAATAAATTAAAATTAAAAACTCTTTCAACAATTATTGTTTGTTTGTTTTTGGTGTGATTTTATTTATTTGGTTGAATAGGAACAAAGATAAGAGACATAATTTTGTGCAATTTCCTTTGCTTTTGTTATATTGTTCGTCTCTAAAACATTCCTCATGATCTGGGTGGCTCTCTTTGACCAATAATTATACACTATGGGGTGACCAAAGAGCTTTGCAACTTTCAGGCTGAATTCTCAAGATGTTAATCTACAGATTTGCTATGCTATATTTATTTGAAATGAAAGATGGAATTTTTACTAAAATGTTATAAAAAGTAAACAGTAACGGAGGACTTTCCCATATGCATTCCCACGCAATTTATGAATGGGGCGCAAACAGTGAAGTCACTTACATTCTTTTCTTTCTCAGCAAAATCACTGCAACCACAGCTGCAAGAACAATGACCACAGCAATGATGATGCAAGCCACAACAACCGCTGGGGAAAATAATGAACAAAATTTCACACAAATACTGATGGAAAACCTTTGAAATATTACTATGGCAAGATAGTCCTTTACTCATCACATTAAGAGGTAGAAAATGAAGTATCTTAAATAATGAGTAATGAAATAATGATGACTTTTGGCTGCCACCTAACAATGGGTGTCAAGGATAAGTTTTTTTTCTTCTGTGACTGACTTTGATTAATTTTACATTGTAGCTCTGAGAACTATAAGACATGACTGAATCCATAGCTCAATAGGTAGAGTTCTCACATTGGAACCAGCCAGTCAGTGGTTCAAACACAGGCCACATCATAACAAAGACAACAAAATTGGCATATTTCAGGGTTGCCACTGTCAGCTGGAGAGGCTAAAAGTGGGCCCCCTCTCCAAAATTATTTAAAAAGTGGGCCGTATCACGGAACGTAAAGTCTCCAGAGGTTTATAGGTACCACAAAAAATATAATCACACATTCTTATTTATTTAGATTTAGATCGCGCTCCCGGTGTTCGTATACTGTGAGACATAAGATAATGGAATATGAGCAGATTTACACTAATTCTAATTGTGCAAGAAATCTATCAATCACAAAACGGATGTAAACATCCTGGGTATACTGCCTAGCTAGTAGTAGT
>JAUEKZ010211453.1:5000-10376 GCA_031471865.1 Melibe leonina
TTTTGTCACAGCCAGGTCATGAGTCTAGCAACTCTTTGTCATAACTGGGTGATAAAATTCGCAGCTTTTGTCATAAATATGTCGTCAATCTAGCAGCTCTGGTCATAAATAGGTCATAAATCTAGCAGCTCTCGTCATAAATAGGTCATAAATCTAGCAGCTCTTGTCATAAATAGGTCATCAATCTAGCAGCTCTTGTCATAAATAGGTCATAAACCTAGCAGCTCTTGTCATAAATAGGTCATCAATCTAGCAGCTCTTGTCATAAATAGGTTATAAATCTAGCAGCTCTTGTCATAAATAGGTCATAACTCAAGCAGCTCTTGTCATAAATAGGTCATCAATCTAGCAGCTCTTGTCATAAATAGGTCATAAATCAAGCAGCTCTTGTTATAAATAGGTCATAAATCTAGCAGCTCTTGTCATAAATAGGCCATCAATCTAGCAGCTCTTGTCATAAATAGGCTACGATTGTCCTCGTGTCATGGATCTACACATTATGCTGATGTATTTTTCCCAGACTGCGAGTGGGCGGTTAGTGGGCGTTCCGGTTGGGTTCTAATTCTCTTCTTTTTCTCTTTTGGCTCTACCCTTTTTTTTAACCTTTTCACTTCTCTAGTGCTCATAATTTGAACATGCATATAAATATAAGGCGGCTCTTCGTCTTCTGTTAACTCAGTCTTGTTCCTGCATGTTGTCCCAAACAGATTTATGTGGTCACCGTCCGTAATTTACATTGTGGCACCTAAGTACTAACTAGGTCACTCGCTATTTAGAAGGACTGAGTACTTTTGTAAACAAAGGCCGGTTGAAGAATATCGTGAGTCTTCCCGAACAAGATTAGGAAATACATGAATAAAGCAACAAACGACTACATCATAATGCAAGCGCAAAATAATCACGCACGAGAGCAATTAAGCACACACACACACGCATACACACATACATACACACACACACACACATACACACATACATACACACACACACATACACACACACATATATATATACACACACACACATACACACAAACACACACACACACATACACACACAAATACACGCGTGCACTTTTAATTATTTTTCTTCATTACATCTACTGAAAAAAACCAACAATGTAATTATAATATTATCTCCCAAAAACAAATAAATTAAGAGTTTGCAAATCAATAATAACAACATAGAAGAATGTTGTAATCATAGAATTCAGACAGCTGGAAGTTGTGCTAGCGGTTATAAAAAACCAGACCATGTTACCATGAGCATCATTATACTCGTTCTTTCTTTGCTAGAACGAAAAAAAACTCGAGACTCTCGATTTCAGCTGCTGTTGCTGCTGCTTGCTTCATACAAAACGTGTATTTAATTTTGTAGTGGGGAATCAAATGAAAAGGAGAAATAATGCAATTTACGGATAATTATCCAAATATGTAATCTCTAAACACTTTAAACAGCCGAGAGTCTGGAATGTGGTTACATAACCTCAGCAACTTGTACAAATTGAATTGAAACATGTACATTGTGTGTATCTATGCAATTTCATAGGATTGTAGTGATTCACAAATGTTTTCTGTTAGCAGAGTTTCTTCTTAAAATATTCTCCTACAAAACTCGTCTCGCTAGCTCAGCCCTGATTTTTTGTTATTCAAAGCTTTGCATACTCACACGGTGTCCCTACTCACGAGACAGACAGACAGACAGACATCGTCAACCTCAGTACCGGTAGATCGGAGGTTCGAATCCCAGCCGCTGTATACTTAACCCTTTCACTGCTAAGGATACCAGCACTGAACTGAGATGAAACAAAAAGGGGGTGGTTAACAGGCCGGTATAATATGACAAAGACAAAACAAGCGACGTTTCGACCAAAGGTCTTTGTCAAGACAAACGAGACTTAGCAATCAGTGAGATATGCACGAGTCAGTCAGTCAGTCTACTGAAATCTGATTTATCTGGTATAAGAACAAGCAAATCTGGAAGATGTTGGTGTCTAGTAAGGACATGAGCTGAGTAATAACCGAAGCATTGGAAGGGTCTTTAGAGGGAGTCAAGTAGGCAACGGCCGGTATGACTTCTACTTACAAACTTCACAATCATACATCTTCTGGACAAGGGTTTTCCCAGGCAAGGTTGGATCGTTGTTGCCTTTCTAACGCCCTGTCACTCACAGCAGGGTATGATTCTCACCAGACAGAACCTGCACAATCTTCAAAATTTACGTTTTCCTAGACCAGCTAATAAATTCTATTTCAGTCAACTGAAATAATAATATTAATATTATGCCGAGAGCCTGAAGTCGGTCGGTCCATCTGGTAAAAGAATACGTAACTTTTGAAGATTTTGATGTAATCTAGTTAATAATTTGAGAAATAATTTAGCATTGAAAGAGTGAACACTCTTGCTAAGATATTATGGGTCCTATCAAAAGCGGAGCTCTCATCTGTAGACACGTTGACATGCTGCCATCAAGAGAGGACTTCGTAAGCATAAAAAAACAACAACAAACAAACAAACAAATAAAAAAAAACATAAATTCTATGAACAACTTCGCATGTGGAGTATGCCATACAAAAGGTCACAGATAATAATAGAGTAAAATGGTTGTAGTTCAAACACTGTCAACATGTGTGGGGTTTTGGGGGGTTTTTTGTTATCGTTTTGTATTCTACTCCCTCATACAGCACCACGCAGAGTCCGGGCCCAGCTCTGTGTCGTTACAAATGGATCAACGGGACATGACGTGATACGTCCCTGGAGCAGCCACTCTTAACGAATCACCGAGTAAGGAGAGAAACTTTGGATCGAGACAAAAGTAGACAGCAGGTGATCAGCCCATTATGCTGAGTCTGATGGCGCTAACTTAACAAGACATTTTTGGTCTTCATTCTTTGAATTAACCACACAACATTTTTCTTTTGCCCCAGTGTTTTCCCTTCTTAACCCTTTCACTGCTAAGGATACAAAAATCTTCAAGAGTTGCCTGTTCTTATGCCAGTTTAATCAGATTTCAGTAAACTGACATATGGCAAAAGCCTGAATTTCAGGCTTTTGGCATATGTCAGTTCACTGAAATCTGATTTATCTGGTATAAAAATACGTACATTTTCAAGATCTTCCAAATTTCAGTTGGGAGAATCAGACCTCGCTGTGAAAGGGTTAATAAATTTAATGAGAAGTTGCTGGCAGTTGTGCGTGTAGGGTTAATGTGAGCTTTATTCAATGACAGCGAGTCAACAGGGGCAGGTCATGTGGACCTCAGCAACGAGAAAACACAGGGACCCGACCTCTCAATTACTTCCTCTCTCTTTTTGGGTTTGGTTTTTTTGTTGGAATGAAAGACTAAACATGTGTCTGTTAATTTCACAAACATACAAACACACACACACACACACACACACACACAAACACACACAAGCGTACAGACACACACACGCATACACACACTTACAAACACATACATATTAACACACATGCACACACGCACACACAATCATACACAGACACACGCTAACATACACATACCATGCACACGTACACATACACACAGAGAAAAACACAGAGAAAAACACAGAGAGAAACAGAGAAACAGAGAGAGAGAGAGAGAGAGAGTTAGAGAGAGACAGAGAGAGAGAGGGAGGATGGCAGGGGAAATAACCCTATACGTAGAGTACACATACACCCCCATACACACGTACACTTACACCCCCATAAACTCGTACACATACACCCCCATACACACGTACACATACACCCCCATACACTCGTACACAACCTACTACTCGTACACACGTATATGTATGACGACACCAAAGATGAATGCGCGAACTGGTAATTCCAGATATTCAGAGATGAAATTCTCTTCCACCCACGGGTTTATTTATAGCCAGCTAGTGTACAACAAATACCTTGATATGTATGTAACAAATCAAAGCTACCGCTGATGGATCGTTTCATAGATAACTCCCCCTGTTTATCTACACTCTACGCACAGGGTTATTTCCCCTGCCATCCTTCCTACCTCTCCTTCTCTCTCGGCCTGTCTCTCTCCCTGTTTTTCTCTCTCTGTTTCTCTGTGTGTGTTTTTTTTCTCTCTGTTTCTCTCTCTGTCTTTCTTCCTGTCTCTCTCTCCTCTCTATCCATCTCAATCTGTCTCTCTCTCTTTCTTTCTCTCAGTCTCCCCCCCCCCCCCCACCCCTTTATCCCTTTCTCCGGGGAGTCTCTGATTATTCCCAATCGCAATACCCAGCCAGCCATATAGAAACAGAGAACATAATTATGCGGTATACAGTATCATACTACATACCAACGAATCAAAACTATAAAAAAGCAGGGGAAAATGGCGAGGAAGAAAGTGACCACGGGAGGATTCAAACCCTAGACCTCCTACGGCATCCTATTGCCTGCATACCACACTTCACGGAAAGCGTGACATGAAAAGACGCGGGAACCGTTTGGAATGGTTCGGTGTACGTGCTGTATACGTGTCACCTTTTTTTTAAAACATAATTAAGGTCATATCAAAAGGCGAAGCTCTCTAGACAAGTTAAAACACACTGTCTTTCATACATAGATAGACGGAATGCTCGCTCATTTATCTCGCCCAATTACAGCATACTTACACCGGGCCAACCAGTCAAAGCACTGCTCACATATCGCAGAGTTCCTGGCGGGATAGCAAGGAGCTAAACTAAAATGCTGATTTTGATGTCTTGGGTATGACCACCGACCTACCGGTTCCCAGGCGGACACTCTATCGATTGTGCTACGGGGCCAATCCTTCATTGACATTTATCCATATACAGCCTAACCCACGTATATCGACAACACATATATCGACACTTTGACGTAAATCGACACTTCGACATAATATATCGACATATTTTCCAATTGACCGCTGACCACCCCTTGTTTTGTTTTTCTGCTAAGATTCCATATTCTTATTTATCGACAGTCACACATACCCCAAAAAATATATTACCTATATCGACATCAAATCTTCTTCCCACAGCATGTCGATATAAGCGGATATTACTGTAGCGTGTTTCTTCATACCAGGACTGTGGCAAAACTACACGTGAGATATCCTGCTATGCTGCATTGTATCCGGGTGCTTATCCTTGGCCAATCCATAACAATTACAGACCTTGTGACCTGGCGCACGCGGCACGCACATACCTCTGTGAGTCAGGTCGGCCATTCTCCGACAGGTGTCTGTATGGCGGACGGGCCCTAAGGGGGGGGGGTAGGCATGTTTTGGTATGATGGATGGATGGATGGATGGATGGATAGATAGATCGATAATAGATAGATAGATAGATAGATAGATAGATAGATAGATAGATAGATAGATAGATAGATAGATAGATAGATAGA
>JAUEKZ010211486.1:0-10373 GCA_031471865.1 Melibe leonina
ACCTCTCACAATTACAAAGCAGGACACACAAACAGATTATGGCCACCACTCACATCTCACACTATTAAGGTCCAGGGGTTTTTCAGGGAGGCAAAATTCTCACACTTTTAATTCCTTTTAAAAAAAAAAACTGAGATAGAGATATGTATGCAAGTACTAAACGTGTTTAACTCCAACTCAACATGTAACAACAGGAAGGTGCAACATATTTAGAAAAAGGTAAAACAATCAAATCCAAATTGTGATTCATAGTAGGACTACAAACGCAGCAGTATTCTCACATTCATTTATGTTATCTATGTACAACGTAAATAATATCAATCAAGAGTTTGTGAAAAACTATTTGAAAAAAGCAGAAGAAGGAAGAAGCAACGATAGGTGATTATCATCAAGGACACAGAATTGGAATCATGCATCACTCTTGTTCCTTATTTACTGGACAGTTTTCCTTGTTAGCTAATTTGCTGAGATTGGGCACTATCAAGGACTGAGTAAGTCATTTCATCAGCGCCCAAACTTATAATAAGCAAGACAAGATAAGTATTAATCATAAGACCAAACAGATTTATGCTCTATTTTTAATTGAGAAATCTGACCAACCACGCGTTGAACTGTGCACTGACAGTAATACTCAGCCAGAGGCAGTCAGTTAAATATAGGAAGAAGAAGAAAACGTCAAATGACAACTTGCCACAAATATGTAGTTTGTTGCTCAGATTTGAAATCTAGAGTATTGGTTTATAGTCTTAGGTCAAACAGTCAGTGGCCAATCAGAAAGAAAACATAATCGGTCAACAAAAGAACAGAAGATAGATGTAGACCTTCCTCCAGAAGATGATATCAACATGGAACAGAAAAAAAAAAAAATTATGAAACTGAAATCGATAGAAATATCAACAGTAAGATATTGCTTGCAGCTCCAGGAGCAGTATTGAGTCCTTGTTCGTGTCATTGGCGTGGTGAAGCAGCGAGTCAACAAACAACAGTTTTATGTTAAAATCGAAGCTGTTCTCATAGAACAAAATTCTCTCATTTATGGATGCCTATTCCAAATTAGGCGATTATGCCGGTGAGAAAATTGATTGATGCGGGGAACAAAATTTTCCAAATAAAAAATGTTCCATGCAAAAGTCATTTAGGTTCTTCCCTCATATATCTAAAGTGTTTTCATACCAAATGCTCTTAAAAAAAGATGGCCACCATACCAAGGAAATTTGTAACATTTTTGAAAATTTATTTTCTCTAGAAATTCATTTGCTGTATAAGCAGCGGTTTGCATGTTCAAATTCAAAGGTCTTTTATTTTTACAAAGACAAATGTTTCGGAAAAAAGGTTATCTCAGTAGCATTTATTATCCCCTAAAGTTAAAGAAACCAAAAAATTAGATAATATGTACACTCAAGCCTCGTTATACCACTAAGTCTGAAGAAAGCATAAAGTTGGCAGTAAAATGAAAATAACATGTTTAGTGGGTAGGGTTTTTTGTTTGTTTATGGAGTTTTAGGGCACTTTCAATTGCTAAGGTGGTTTAAACGCCCAGGGGTAAGTAAGATAATAGACTAATCAAATGAACAGCCAGACTTAGACCTTGCTGGGGACAACTTCAAGAGAGAGATGATTTACAGGGGGAAAAAATATATTCTCTCAAAACAGTTCACAAAGAGATGAATTACTACAGGGAAAAAAAAAATCAGCTCTCACAATCACAAAACAGGACACAAACAGATGATGGCCACCACCCACATCATGCACTATGGTCCAAGGACACCCTGGATATTCTACTGTCGTACTTGCACATATAGCAAGTGACTGTGTACCAGTGTTTAACATGGAGGATGACTACAATCTGTTAGAAGACAAGTAGGACCAAGACTGAGCTAACAGGTGCAAAGCAGCTGTGTGTGTATGCGTGTTGAGGGAGCAGTGGTGAGAGTGCTGGAAAAAGTAAGACGATAGTAAATTCAAAAGGGATGAAACAGGCACCAGCCAACCAGATGGCAGTATAACGAGGTGTCTAATGTTTTTATATGTGGTTGATCCCTTCCACAGCCCAAAGCTGGCATTTAGTGGGAATGGCGGTATAACCAGGTTTGAGTGTATCATTATACAATGCTTCCTTATTGCAACATTAACATTAGCTGAGGCTTTCAGCAAAATTGCATAATATTGGATGATGATGGTGACGTCTGTTTTCAAGTCCTTCTGTAAAAGAAATATCAATCACGGCTGTAATATATGCAAAAGGTAAATTGTCTAGCATTGGAAAGGAACATTGATAAAAAAACCTCTATCGTCTGGGTAAAAGGAGACAAATAGAAAGGCATGAAACAATAATTACTGTATTGTAATCATAAAAAAACCCAACCCAAGACGATTAAAATTTTATGAAGCAAGTCATAGCGTAACAAACTAACCACAAATGTCTTAAAAATCTTGCTCAGATGAAAGAACAAAAATAAATCTTTAATGGAATTTTTTAAAGTGATTTGAAAATAACAGTATAAATTCATTAGATTAAACAACTAGATAAGAGCAAAGCACAAACTAGAATTGAATAAAGTTTAACGTAATTTTAACAATAAAAATCTTAAAATTTAGAAAAGAATCTTTTCGATGGACACACAAAAACCCATTCATACTCATATAAAGTGACAAAAGTGTCAGCAGCACACAATATTATTTTAAGACAGTTGAAGATGAACATACAGTAATTGAAGATTGGATTGGATTATTGGATTGTGATGGGATTTGTAGGTCTCAGCATATTTTGTTTGCAGAGTTTCAGGGCATTTCAAACACCAAGACATGATAATATTCCATGTACTGAGAGCAAGACAACATGCACTTGTTGAGGAAGTGTTTTAGTTTTAATATTCTGGGGGGAAAAAACAAACGATCCTGTCATATTCTAATCCTCCAGCAATTATGTATTTTTGTCTGTTATCTAACTGCAAGCTAGATAAAATAAAATAAAGTCTTTCATTTTGAGGTTATTTGAGATATGCATACTGTTTAAAATTCAAGGACCAACCATAATTATTATCATTTTTAAGTGTATTTTCAAATCATTTTTATCATTAATCACTGTTATAATAATAATAGGTAGTTTGAAGACTGTGGCATCCAAAGGATCAGTGAATAAATGGATTTAACATGGAGTAAGCCGTTCCCAGAGAAATTCAAGCTCACTAAAGCTTGTGCCCTCTAATTACATGCCCAAACTGACTGTTGCAGTATATACTGTTTGCTTCTTGAACTGTTTTCAAAGGAAAAGATGAACTATAAATAAACTTTATTCTCATTATGGACTGTATTCCATATTGGCTACACTGTTACTGATACTCAAGGTCAGAGATGCCTTTACCATCTGGGTGTCGTTTACTTCATGTATGTAATAGTAGGGTATTCTTTCAATATAGAAACTGTACAGTTTCACTCCAAGTGATAAGAAATGGCTGACTTCAGATCACATAATGGACTGCCATGGGATGATTCAATTATCTCTCAAGTCTGGCTTCTCATCTGTTGGAGCTGCTTACATACAAAAAAAGCCTATTGCAATGTTCCAGACCTGTAGGTATTGCCTAAGAACACAGTCCTCAGAAAATCAGAAATCATGTTCTAAACAGGCAGACAGTATTCTTAGGTAGAGAACAAAGGGGATAACCCATACAAATGTAAAACACACATATATAGTCTCCCCTTATCTCTAATTAAACAGACTTGACAATGAAACCTTTGGTGATGAGTAGTCTGCACAATAAGACTGGCATAGTGCTGACAAGTGTTTGCTTTTCTCGTCCAGCCATGAATCCATCTTTGTTTTTGCTTCCTGTCGTATGTGTGGCATGGCCAAATTCTCCTGATATATCAATTAGGCATGATGCAACTCCACCCACACAGACATAAAGTAGCGAGCGCCTTAGTCTGAAGCAACCATTTCAGTTTAAATGATTTCATTAGAGCTGTTTATGAGAGCAAAAGCATCCACTATGACAGAAAGTGAGTGTGAGTTCGAAGTCATATTTTTAAGCAGAGTTTGGTGGGATCATGTTCGTAGGCGGACAGATTAAATATTTTAAAAAATGGTTTCTTGGGAAAAACGTGTTCTAAGGTAAATTGTGTTCTTAGACTGTGTGTTCTTAGACAGAGACATCTCTACTAAATAGGTGTATAAATAAAAAATCAACTCCTTTCTTCAATTCGCAGTCATTATGAATTTATTTTACATTAAAAATCAATTATGTTTATTTCCTAGACAGCCGTGGGCTATGTCTGAAAAAAGGCATTTATTAATTAAAACAATTTTCCTTGTTTTCTATTAAGATAAAATAATAGTGTAGCCACATTAGTGGTGGTAGAGATAAGTCACAGTCATGGGAAAACAATATAAATAGTATTGTAAGTCTAAAGATTAAGCTCTTCTTGATGATCAGCCATAAGTAACAATTGTTTAGATTCCTTATTAATTGATCAAATGAATAAAAATTTCAAGCACTTGTGTGAGGTAAATCTGATATGTTATGCTGTTTTGTTTCAAGATTTGCCTGGCGACTGTCTTCTGTCCTTTCCCTCATCAAAACTTTATCACTTTTCCAACGCTATCACTATGACTTTCAGTTTAAATACTCACTTTTTATGTACAATTAATTACAACTTAAGCAGAACTCTCTGCTGTAACAGTTTAACAAGAATGGATCTTTTAGCATAAGATTTTATAAAAAACTGCAAAGGAAGACAATTGGTGAAAAAAAAAAAAACCCCAAAAAACTAATAACTCCTTCTTACCTTGTCTATTCATAAGAATAAATAGAAAATAAATGATAGGATAAACTATGATGAGTGGAGATCTTGAGTAAATATGTTAATGTAGGTACATGCTCTCAGCTAGCTACAAATTTGATCTGTCCTTTGATAATGGTAAGATCCAGTAAATGCTAATTTACAAACCTTTACCTTTTCCCAAGCAGTATGTGGTGATTATTCAAGATTCTTTAAAATAAAGGAGTTGATTTTACTGTATACCTTCATGATATGCATTCCACTTTTCCTACACCTGCCTTAACAAACATTAACTGTTCAAAGATTGATATATGCTCTACACAATTTTCAGTACAAAAAAAATCAATGTTGAAACTGTGACATCATTTTCGTCTCTCTGTTCAAATAAATTCACATGATTACATGTAATATATAGGGTGCTGTAAATATGGTAACTCATGATGGAATATAAGAAAGAGAAAATAGAATCGTTATGGAATAGAGTTGAAAATGAAGGTTTAAAACATAAACAACAAAACATTTACCATGTTCCATTATCCTGCCTTTTAACAAAGTACATAAACAAAAGGTTTAAAGCAAATGAAAGCCCAGTTCGTATTTAGCAAAATATGGCAAAATATAACTCTTCTATTCCATGATAAAAATGTTTATATTAACAATTAAAACAAACAAACAAAATAAAATAACCCAACCAAAAGTTTTGACTTACAAGGGATCTGAGAAAAACCCCTACAAAGGAAATTGACAAATACAGCTTTACAGGGAATCTATGCTGTCATTTTTTTATGAGATAAAAAATGCAAGTGTGCAAATATACAGATATGATCGAAAATGACTGACTTACATACAGCATCTGTAAATACCTCTATAAGAAGGGAATGTTAATAATCTCTGCTTTTGGTCTTTTTCATGACAATTTGTGCAGATCAGTCAATATGGTAAATCTCTGTCCAGTTATTTTCTGCAACGATCAGGTATTTACAAAATTTCCTTAATTAGTACTAATATATTGGATGCATGTAGGTACTATTTTCTCAATTAAACGGCAGACATAGGGCTTAATTTTGATCACATAAATTAGCAATAGTAAAAGAAAAACAGGAGACGCAAAAAGCAGACCATTGAATTAGCTTTAGGCTGGGCTTGCCTTCAATACAATTTCCAAAAACAATCTAACATGCATCCCTCATCCTCTTTTTCTCCTCATTTGTAACTAATTCCTCGTCCGAAAAACCTGAATTTTCCAACAATTACTATCTTTCCAAGTTTTCACAAAATCCTCCTTTCACAAATTCTTTGTCCAAAATTCTCGGTCAGGTCAAAGATAAGAAGTATATGTTTGATTGTAACACAATGAAAATTTCTACGGGTTCCAGTCCGCTGGTTAACATTTGAGATTAAAAATTGTGCGGATAGACATGCAATTTAAGTTACAGAAGATAATAGACATCATATCTATGTGAAAAACACATGTCACATAATTAATAACTTAGGTGCAAAATATAAACAGCCAATAAACAACTAAAAATTTAAACAAGTCATGTGACAATGGAAAAAATCGGTTCTGTAGATGTAAATGTATCCACTCGAAATGCTTTTTATCAATATACACATCTCTTTATCTAAGGGTACTAGTAATGCATCTCTTACTTGGAAAAATATATTCAATGATAACACAAGAAACTTCAAAAACATATGAATTTGTATGGAACAATGCTTCTTTTTTTCACAGAACAAGAGAGAGAAATCCTTCGGCTAATAACAGATACCACAGAATTTGTAACACGTAATCCAATCAGGGAAAAATGATGTAGTAATACATCCGGCGTATGCATGAATGAATGAGTGATGCACAAACATTGAGATGGGTCTGGTCCCTACCACGTTCAGAATTACTAACAGCTCTGGATGAATAAACCAATAGCAAATTCTGTTATAGTTTCACATCATTGAATAAAGGAACAAATGACTCCATACCACATGACACATCACATTTGGTCCAGGCATCTTCAGGTCACGTGAACAGCTACGTCCAGGAAGACGTTGATAACGTATGGTATCAGCTATTTCCTGGATTGATGGAACGGCCGTTCTTGTTGGGACCTTTCTTCAGCAGCGATTGGACAGAGACCCTGTCCTCCCCTTGCTCGGGGTCAGAGGTTATCACAGCTCTGCTTCGGTTGTATAAGTGGGGGTGCTGGGGAGGGAGGGGAGGGAGGTTGAGGTCGATGAATGGAGAGGACGGTTGGAAAGGAGGAGGTCGGTCCTGCATCAGCTGGTTGAGGAACTGACAGTGAGAGAAGGCGTTGGAAGATTTGCTCAGCAGAGGACTCAGCAACCGCCCGTTCACCAACTCATCACGGTCTCGGGCATTCAATACGTTGACAATGTGCTCCACAAGCACACCAAAGAAGTTGTCAATGCTTTCAAAACCTGGGATAGGCAAGTGGATATGAGAGTCAATAGTGCATCTATCAGGTACAGCTTTGGCTTACCAGTTACATATCTAATACCCAGAAATAACTATAACCAAAGTAATAAAGTATCAAACACTTTTTTTACTGGTAAAAACCAGGATACATGGTGCAATATATAATTGTAGTTATTAATTGTGAAAATATGGTGTTACATATCAGCAAACATGGACCAATTGTTAGACTACCTGTCTGTGCTTTTTCAACAAAGATTTTAAAAAACCATCTGAAAGCAGAAAAGTTCTAAAAAGGAAAAAAAATTAGAGACAGAAAATCTATAAGTAAAGTAATGGTGAAGCATTAGCATTCCTGTCAACATTTTTACAACACAATCCACAACTTCCTCATGCCATATCTTACCAGGAAAAAAGTTGATGTCAATGACAGCATACTGGTGGGTCTCACAGTCAATGATGACGTCGAAGCCAAACAGATCAAGCTCCATTGCAGAACGCATGCCCTGGCCCAGCCTCTCCAAAAACTGCCAGTCAGGTTTGGTGGGAGGAGCCTCAAGCGTGGCAGAGTCAACCTAGTAACAATGTGACAACAATGATAGTGAATAGATAAAGACATGAATCAATAAATCAGTAATAAAAAACTTTCAAAGTAGAAGGTTACAACAGTTGGGGCCCTCTAAAAAAACAAGTACTGATTGGTTTTATTAGTGCTATACAGGAAAAAAGGTTCAACAAATTGTCTTACTGAAAATACAATAAAAATTAAAAAAAGGATTTCAATCTCACAGTTGGTATTACAATCGATATCAAATATAATTTCTCTTATCTTTCATATGTTTTCAATCTGCTTACACTATAACTAGTGTTTGAAAAAAAAGAAAAGAAATCAAACCAACAAGAAAAAATACAAGAAAATTCTGGAGGAAAATTAGAGCAGTCACAGGTGCATCAGTACTTGCCTCGTTGAGTGGGTGATCAGAATCTGCTTTGGACACTTGCTGTGTGTCAAAGAATATCGTGGCATGGTCTGGGAAGAGAAGAATGGTAGAGTTGAAGCATTATCCATATGAACTATTGAGAAAGTCTGAGATATTAGAAAATCGCAGCATCTAACAAAAAGAGTGTTTTCCTGTGAGAGTAAATTAATTAGTGTCAATCATATTCTGTTCATAATATAGAAAGCAGACAAATGGGGAGGTAGAAAATGTAACGACGATAAGTTTCAGGACCCTTGTTAACACCTTACATAGCTAGCCCATTTGTTTCATTATCTCTTGGAACACACAGGTTTTGGAAAAGTATGACATCTTACTGCCAGGGTAGAAGTTCTTCAGCGAGGGTCTCTGATGTATGAACTGGCTACAGCCGACCACCTGTATCTTGTATAGGATGGCATTGTGGTTGATAAAGGACTGTGCTACGCACGGGGGAGAGATGTCTTTCAGGCCCTCAGGATGGAAGATGATGGCCATCTGCGAGGACAAAGGGATAGAGCATCATGTAAAATCACTATTGATAAATAAAAACAACAGTAAGCTAGCCTTTACAGAAGTCTTTGTTTGAGCGTACGGCCCTTAGTAAATAGAAAAATCACGTTTTGACTTTGGCAGATCGTTTTCTTAGACGGATGGCACAGGGGGTTATTTTATACAGAAAAACAAAATCTAATCTACTTCCTGGGAAAAGCGTTTGTGTTTTTCAGCACCATGTACTTAAGGCAGAGAACTTATGAATTCTTTTAACTTTTTATTTGGAGAGGGTTGTTATATGCTTGGTCAATATCAATCAACTTAAAAGTAAGAGATGAGATAAACTTGAGAGAATATGCAGTGCAGAAACGAGACAAAGCCAAGGAAAGCCGAAAAATGGAGAAACAGAAAAAACAGAAAAATATTTTTTCGGATTGGGGTTCGAACCCGGGACCCAGCTACGGCACCCATCGCCTGGCCGGCAGCACAGACAGCGAGCTAACCACTTGAGCTATCCGCTCCACTTAAAAGTACTTTAATTACATCACAACTATCTAATTAGCCTCTAAGAAAAGTGTGCTTGAGTGTCGTAGACCTATTTTTGTTGTTGTGTCCCATTGCCAGTTCATAATGGACAAGGTTGTATTGTATGGAAATACACCTTGCACTTTTTGTCCCTTTAAAAAAGCCTCCCCTTTCATCTGCCAGTTAACAAGGTGAGTGGGGATGTCTCCCTGTGCCAAACAAGAAACCGCAATGCCACAACCCTGGCGTCAGCAGCAGCACATTTGCATCCAGAAAATAAGTCAGACTCTTATGAATATGCAGTGCAGATACAAGACAAAGCCATAGAGATCAGACCAATGGGGAGGTAGAATAGTGACCAGAAGACATCCATCGACTGTATTATGAATAAAGCAAAGACTTTACTGATCAAGAAGCGGTTTATTTATAAGTCCCAGCAATTCTCTGAGGATTATTCACCTTGAGGCCAAAGGGAAGACAAAACAGGTAAAACTACCGACAACCTACCTGATGGGCTAGAGACGATCCATGGGCAATGGTGGGCTTGCATACTGAGACACAGGCAGGGAGGGTGGGGGAAAAGGTGAAGGAGAGAGAGGGGATCAGGATTATTACATACGTACAGGCAATCAGCTGTGATAAGTCACAAAAACTGGAACTGACCTACAAGAAAGCATCTTAGGAACCATTTAGTTTTTAATGGACAGATTTCAAATTCTATAGCATTCAATAAGTGCACTCGCAAATTTGGGGATATTTTCATCGTTTCAATTAAATTAGTGGTAACATCAGCGGGGTGGGGGAAAGCAAGGAGTCATCCCCCTATAATTATGCTACAACTACATCATTAATAGGGTAGGTATTGCAATGCCTTACTCATAAAAGGTAGATGACACAGGCAGTTAAGTAATCAAAGGTAGGTGTCGTCTCTTAACCCTTTCACTGCTAAAGTTATTTCCAATCAAACTACTTCCTAGAAATGTTCCTGTTCTTATACTAGATAGATCAGATTTCAGTGAACTGGCAGATGTCAGTTCACTGAAATCTGGTTTATCTAATATAAGAACATGAAAATTTTGTGAAGATGTTTATATTTCAGTTCCATTAGAATCAGACTCTGCAGTTGTGAAAGGGTTAAAAACAATGGTAGAGATTTTTTTTTTTTT
>JAUEKZ010211508.1:0-10372 GCA_031471865.1 Melibe leonina
TGTCAAGTGTAACCTCCAATGTTCAATGTTGTTATTTGTCTGGAAATTGTACATTTGCGCTTTGAGCCTGCTGTGAAGCGGGGTAAAGCGCGTTAGAAAAACTTTGTATTATTATTATTATTATTATTGGTGTTTTTGTAGACGGATAGGGTTAGGTTCAGGGTTGATTATGCTTTTAAAAAAGAGACAGAAGTGTTCTTGTTTTTTGTAGACTATGCTTTGTTTGTCATTTTTATTCTCATATTTGGTCTTTTTATGTCCTCCTCATTTATTGCTCTTTTTTAAAAATGAAATGCACTCTTCCTCTTTTGTCTGTCCACAGTTATCACAACTGAAAAGACTAACATTTTGTTGCGATATTTACATCAGCAATGGGACAAAAAGGTAAGACTTTCACCTTCACTGTGGGCTGTGGGTCATGACATACAGGGTCCAAAATCTGCTGTAGTTGGCCATCAATAATGCCACTGACCTCCAGAATTCTAATGTAACATTTATAACCACCTTGCATGGCACAATTAAAACAGAAGACAATATCATAGTCCCTGTCTACAAACAAATAGACTTCATCGTGAAAGAAAGACACAAAAAGCACACAATAGAATCAAGAACATATTCAGGAACAAACATAAGTACACACAATAGGCTCTTGAAAACCAATTTAAAAAACACAGAACAAACGCCCTATCGAAAGCACACTAGGAGACACTAACATTTGCACAGCATACAGGAGTAGTCTTGAGAGTAAGCTACAAACCACAAATATATCAATAGAAACCAACCCAAATTCAGCTTTCGAACGACTAACTCAGAGCACGATTGAAAAATGCCAAGGCCAAATCAACATCAATGCTGCCCAATACCATCCCAAAAACAACTCCAAATAATGAACATCAACAGCAGCAAATCAAAAGAAGCCAAACAAAGTTGGAAAAGTGAAAAAAATATATTCATGCTCGAAATAAAAGCATAATCCCTTAACTCTTTATCTGCGATTGGCCGCTGTCAGCGGTCAATGCGCCCACTTAAAATGCTGAGAGACTGTTGTGAGTGGTCGACAGAATATTTTCCATTTGAAACTTCATAAAACACAAAGGCGAGTGAC
Organism: Melibe leonina; assembly: GCA_031471865.1. Taxonomy (NCBI): domain Eukaryota; kingdom Metazoa; phylum Mollusca; class Gastropoda; order Nudibranchia; family Dendronotidae; genus Melibe; species Melibe leonina. The sequence continues at coordinate 1,106 of JAUEKZ010211508.1, forward strand.
TATGATGACCCTATGACTAAAATACTATATATAGAACACCAATTGATGCCAAGAGGGGTCTATTTATTGTCATTGTATGATGGGTTGCATTTAGAGCGGTTCATTCAGTTTTGTGAAAGTGGAAGTTTTTTACTACTATTTCTTCAGGACAGAGGAGAGAGATGTATATATGAAGATAACTCAAAAACTAATCGAAATTTGAAATGAACATTGCGAGTTGGCTTTCCTAGATGGAAAAAGCCTTAGAATACTGGTAGAATGAAGATTGATATTTTTAATCGGCATCAGTCAAGATTATTTAACTTTTTTTACGCAAAATTTTGTATACCTCTCATTTTCTTTAGAGACACATATATTTCTCTTATCTCTTTTCACCCACAAACTTGTTTTGTGCTCATTCTCCATTCAATTCCCTTTACAATGATGTATGATTTATCTCTGTAGCTCTATTAGTTTCTAAGTTGTAATAAATTTTCTGAACTGGGGGTGGTGCCATTTTGTGAGTCTAAAAATAAATTCCGTACAAACATGAAAAAAAAATCCTGAGATAAAGAGTTAAAAACTACAAAAAATATAAAAACAATAGCAATTTAATTTATACAACAAACCCCAGACAGCATGAGAATGTACAGTGAAAAGCATGAGACAAGACAAAAACAACACGCTAATCATAACAGACGACAGTGGAAATGATATGTGATGACTGAAATGCATAATATTGGCACTATATAACAAGAATGGCGGTACATCAAAAAACTCTTTATAGTGGGGTAGAGCATACAGTGAGAAAAATGAAAAAGCTGATTGTTTGCAGGTCCATATAGGAAGTATGTTCAACTCATAGAAAAAGTGACTCAAGGAAAGAAATGTGTGCTGTGTTTTTGAATGGTGATTCTTCTGGATTGGTTTGGTTTGGTAGTGACACTATTTTGACTGATCGTATAATAAGAATTAATTACACTGTGGGGAAGTCATGATTGTTCCAAATGAAGTGTTGGCAAACGGCGTGTAACAATTTTTTGTGTGTTTTTATATAGTGGCCAATCGGTTCCACTGGTAGAAGCTGGTGGTATGTGAGAATGGCGGTATAATGAGTGAGGATATAAAGAGGTTCAAGTGTATGTATGTATGTTTACATGTGTTCTTGTATCGTATGAAGATGTCAGACTTGTGTCTAATCAGGATTTATTTAGAAGCAATAAGTCATGTAAATTGTCCTTTGACCTTTGTATCCTTTTACCCTTTTCAGCAGAATGTGAACAAGAAGAGAGACAGCCAGGCGGCCAACTTGCAAGATGGACAGGAAGGGAGTTCCACTTCCTCTTCTGCCTCCAAAATTCCCAGAATGACGACCCCAGGTGGCGACAACTCATAGTGATGGCTGCAATTCTACCTTGTTCTGCATACTCTCACTATGACTTTGATTTCTTGTTTTGGATTTAGAATAATTAAGGGTTGTTTTGTGACTTTATGTATGTTTCTTGTTTTTTAATTGTTGAATTGAAATGTGAAATCATGTCAATTATGGTCATGCCATTTTGTGCACTATGTCATTCTCATTGCTGAACATTTGGTGATAGGGATTTGAACCATGTGTTGCAGAAAAATAATTGTAACTTAACCACTCAAGGTATTAGAATGAAACTATCAGGATGGCAAGAGAGATTATCTAGCTAGGAACTCAAACAGTGAAAAAAAATAAAAAATTAGATAGGCAGTCCTGAAAATGAACTAAAATATTCATCCTAGTTGTCAATTTCTTGCTTAGTTTTAGGGTCAAAGTCCAACTTTTATCGTCACCACTGTTACCACTCTTTCTAGACACCCAATAGAAATAGACTAGTTACAACAAAATAATGAATATTTTTTATTGTAATCCTATTTAAAGAGATCAGTCTTGTCATCAGAAGCAATTTTAATGGCCAAATGTGTGTCCTGCCTACCCCCCAACCAAAGTTGTCTGACAAGACAGCAGTATTGGAAGGGTAGAATAGAGAGTAGAAATGAAATGTGTACGGTAGCTGTGGGATAAAGTAATTTGGAGAATTGCTACGTACCTGTGTGAACATTGTGTACAATATTTTCCCGGTGCTCATTGTGGCTGTTGTTGCTCTGCTAAGTAATTGTAACACTTACCTGTTTAAATGTCTGAGTCTGGAAAGTGAAATTGAGGCAATGTAGACATTTTACATATGTAGTTCTCAGGCATTCGTTGACAGCTGACGTTCAGGCGCCTTTTCCTGGGCCCATGCCAATACACCAGAATCATTCTTCATCTCCTCTGCTCCCCGAACAAGCATACACACAGAGTTGTTTTGTATCTGTTTACTCAGTCTTGGTCCTGCCTGTCATCCTAATAGTATAGACTTATGGTCATTACCAATACTTTTGTACACAAAGGGCGGTAGAATATCCTGGGTCTTTTTTAGAGATCGATATTTTTTTCCCCTTGTAATTCATCTCTCTGTGAAATGTCCCTGGCAGGGTCAAAGTCTGGCTGTTCTTTTAACTAGCCTATCATCTTACTTACCCCTGGGCGCTTATATGACCATAGCAGTTGCAAGCGCCCTAAAACTCTCAATAAACAAACAAATCTATCAGTCTGTACTGATTCTCGTGAATCATGTGAAAGTACAGTATGGATCCTTGTCAATTATGTCAAATTACTGGAGCTACTGATCCCTTGTCAATCATGTCAAAGTACCATACTGATCCATGTCAATCATGTCAAAGTACCATACTGATCCATGTCAATAGTGTCAAAGTCAAAGTACCATACTACCACAATTATTTAAAACGCTACTTACCAATATAGATAGTTTTCATGTCTTGTCAAAAACTCAGTCAAACTTGTCAATGTTACAATCTAACAATTCCTATAGCTTTACTTTGCCTTTAAAAAAAGGTTTAAATCTCTATTCAGGAATTAATGTTGGTGTTGGTTGCATTTTGTTGTCTTGGACACAGGGCCTGTTTGAGTTTGCCTCTGACTAGTCAGGTGTTCTTGTAGCTGTGGAGAGTGGATGCAGATGCGTTGCGTTTTTGACACATCTTTTCGAAACTTTGATTATACGATGCACCCAAGGCGCCTGTTGCAAACTGAGTGGAAGTGTCACGTTTTAGGTGCATCTTTTTGATGCTTTGATTTCCAAGCAACTTCTCAGTTATTTTAGGGAAAAAGAAAGCAAGAAAAGGCAAAGGAGAGCAAGAAAGAGAGAGGGAGAGTGAGAGGGAAACAGACAGAAGCAGAGAAGGGGGGGGGGGGGGGGGGGGGTAAGAGAAAGAGGGAGAATGAGATGCATGAAAACTAAATAAAAAGGCTTTTTTTTAGGCATCCTACTCTATCGTCAACTTTCTTCCATTCAGCACTTATGAAGTTTCTGTTGCTCTAGTGGTTATCTTCTTTGTCTTATTAGAGGAATCTTTTTTTTCTCAACAGCCTGAATGAATGCTTCAGTCTTTACAGTTTTATTTTACCAGAAAACAACCCCAACACACTACACACCTTGATTTGGTGATGACTTGACGACTTAATGATAATGCTTGAACTTTTCATGCAGCTACAAGTCTACTCTGTCACATTTTTATTATGTGTATGCGACGCCTCTTCAGTGCTTTTTTTACACATCCACTCGAACGCTTTTCACAGTCCGTTTGTAAATAAGATTTTTCTGCATTAAAAAGATGATTATAGATGTCTCCGCAATGCAACTGCGTCCACTCTGTTTGGGCACTTACAGGTCGAAGTCTGACCTCGAATATGTAACGCCAACTATGATGTGAATGTGTAACAGTAACATATGCTCAGTTGTTTTTGTGTTTTTTTTCTTGTCATAATCATAGGTTTGTAAGCATGTGGGTGGACTGAATTCTTCATCCAACTTAGTTATATGTTAAAATGTTATTATTTTTATAGTTATAGGTATTGTTACAAAGTTGGGATGTGTTTGGGACTAAAGGAATCAGCAAGACTAAGAATGACAGTATTTGTTAAGCAGGACTAAATTTGAGTGAGATCTGATCTGTGTGCTTCTTTCATTATTTCAGTGTCTTTTCTCCTGAGACACCAACAAAACAGTGCGGTGGATATGACCTTAGCTGTCGATTAGGCCCCAGTACTACACTTACAAAAGGTGTCAATCTATTCTGGCCTGAAATGAACCTTGTATGTCATTCAGGGTTCATTATCAAGATATTTGCTTTTACGTTTTAGACTTACAGTGCAACTTCCGGATAACGACATCGCTCGGGACCATAAAATTATGTCGTTATTCGGAAATGTCGTTATTTAGAAGTTTCCAAGATGGCGGACATTGGGGTGTGGTAAATCTGTCAATGAAACAATGTGTTGTGCTAGTTGTCTCCTGCGAGTCACTGATACGTTAAAATGTGTTTTCCCGTGGTCAGCGTTAGGAGAATGGATCACCTTCTCTTAGCCTAAACTTATCAGCCTACCAATGGCCGATGATGTGCATTATCATTGGGTGGTTGTTAACAAAATAAGCGATTTCATTGACTGATTGATAAAGTGATCTGATCGGCTATGACTGGTCTTTTCTAGAAGATTTTATTGGATGGGAAAAACGGCAAATTATTGGTTAAGACACGGAGTCAAATGTCAACAGTTGCAATTGCAACCTCGATGTCATTATCCAGAGGTTTTTCTAGAATTTATGTCGCTATTTAGAGGCTATTATTACTAATGTTATATAGCAAAAAAATCGGGACCAGAGGCCTATGTGGTTATTCAGAGAATGTCGCTATTCAGAGATGTCGTTATCCAGAAGTTGCACTGTATTTGGTTGCTTTTCAAATCTTTTGTACAAGAAAGCTCTGAAATGAAATTTATGTCGCTGATTTTGGTCTGTCACTTTTAAGACCTGAATTTGGAAAGGCACATTCTGTGCTGTCTAGCCATGAAAGAAATTTGATTGCATGGGAATTTTTATCACTACAATTCTGATACCGGTATGTACCTACATGAGGCACTGGACTCTGAAAGAGCTTCCAATATTAAAGGACTGGCTTTTGAATTTGAAGCATGATATATTTTTTTTCTGAACGAATGTGTCAAAGTGAAAGAATGGCAAAGTTACAGACAGGTATTGAAGAATGATGTATGATACAAAGTTCGGTCTTGATAATCATATATCAGTCTTGTATTATGATATTTCGCAGATTTGTGTGTGTGTGTATGTTTGTAAGGTATGAACTGTTTGACCTTTGATTTTTCTATACCATTATTATATACCTTGCATTGCAAGTTGTAATTTTAAGTTTTTATGATGTTCAAATGAAATCATGTTTTATGATAAATTGATGTGTTATGGCTTCAGTTTTTACTGTTGAAATTTTGTTTTGTTTACGGTACCACCCTTTCATTGCATCAAGCAATGTCAGGGCACAGTTCTATATCTAGTTAGATACAGATGAAGCAATCAGACACAGTGGATATGCCCCCGCAGGTAAAGATAAACAATCATAGAGCCAGTCATGTAAGCAATAAGGAGCAACATAAAGATTTTATCAAGATCTGAAGCAACTCACACTTACAATGTGTTCGTTGCTGATCTTTGATAAAAGACATTTTTGAAAGTGCCTCTGGTGGTCGCTTTCTCTGTTTCTTCTCTTTTGGCTTCACCTAGCAACTCACTTTTTCCAGCACTCCCTCCAGTGCTCTCTAGCAAGCATACACACACACATCTGATTTGTATCTGTTACTGTTAGCTCAGTCTTGGTCCTGCTTGTCATCCCAACATCCCCCATATTTTGCACAATGGTACCTAACTACAGGGTCACTTGCTATCTAGAAGGACTTGAGTACTTTTGTACACAAAAGTAAAAGGCAGTAGGATATCCTGGGTCTCCCTGGACCACATTAGTTCATGATGTGGGCGATGACCATTATCTGTTTGTTTGTCCTGCTTTGTGATTGTGGGAGGTCACCTTTTTTTTAGAGATTCATATTTTTTTTCCTTGTAATTCATCTCTCTGTGAATTGTCCCTGGCAGGGTCAAAGTCTGGCTGTTCTTTTAACTAGCCTATTGTCTTACTTACCCCTGGGCGCCAAGTGCCCAAACAAGCACAGAGCCTGGAGAGAAAAGTTGGATCTGATCAGGACAAAAGTAAGCAAATGATCAGCCTACTTTATTGGTGGCCATCATCTGTTTGTTCTTTCCCTCTTTATGATAGTAGTAATTTAGTAAGTAAAAGAGATGATTTTTTTTATTATCTCATTTTTATCTGTGTGAAATATCCCTGGCAGAGTCAAACTGGCTGTTCTTTTACCTCGGTGACCTTGTGTACCGTGTACCCCAAGATGCTGATCTCAACACTGACTCGCTAGCTCAAAAGGTAGTTCAGTGGTTTCAACCCCACCTGCGCCATACCTAAGAAATCAAAACCAGGATTTTACAGCTGTCCTGCCAGGCGCATGGTACTATGGGAATAGTAGTGCTAAGACTGGTTGGCCCAGTGTCAGTATACTGTGACAGACATTCAAGTTCAAGTGAGCCCACCATCTATCACTGTTTACTGTGTGGCAGCACATTAACTTGTCTAGAGAGCTCTGCCTTTGATATGACCTAATTCGTGTTTAAAAAGGGCATAAATAAACAGATAACATTCAGCCAATCCAATTCCAATCAAACTCATCGTGGGTGCTAGTGCTAGTTTTGTTTCTTCTCTTCTTCTTCTAGTTTTAGTTTTAGCTTTATCTTTCATCTTATTTTTTCCAGCATTCTCTTCCTTACACAGCTGTTAAGTATCTTTTAGCTCAGTCTTGGTCCTGCCTGTTGTCCGAGCAGATTAATGTCATACATACTAATGTTTTATCTTGTCGTATTTCACTTTAAGAGTCAGTTGCGTTCTAGAAGGACAGAGTGCTTTTGTACACAAAGGATGGCAGAATGTCCTGGGTATCCCTGAACCATTATGCATGATGTGAGTGGTAGTGGCATCATCTGTTTGTATATCATGTTTTGGGATTGTGAGAGATGATTTTTTTTCTCTCTGGGATATGTTGGTATGGTCAAAATCAGGCTGTTCTTTTAATTAGCTGATCATCTTAATTATCCCCGGGCACTTATACAATAGCCTTATCAGTTATTAAAAGCGCCCTTAAACTCTCAATAAACAAACAAACCCAACATGAATACCACAAATAAGTCAAGGACATGCTGGCTCAATCAATTGTTTTTTAAAACAGAAGTCAAAATTCATTTTTATTATTATCAAGGTATAGATTATTGAAATGTTGTCAATGACCAATCAGTCCACACTTCCATTCATGCCACTTTAGTCAGATCAGAGAAATGTAGATTTAATTAAAATGTTAAAATGAATGCCTTTAAAACTTTAACTAGACTAGATATATAGTTGAATTGAAAGAAAGTCTGCATTGTAGTATTACTGGTGGTAGGTACATAGGACATGTTTTACTCCAAGTAGGCCTACTATAATACCTACTATACTACTAAAGCCTTATCTTTACTATAACTATACTTATACTTATACTTATACCATGATAAACTATACTTATACTAAACTGTAAACTCTATAGGCCTACTTGACTATAGTTATAGGTCTAGCTATACCAACTAAGATTTTAGGATGGAGCATTTCTCAAAGAAAACTTCATTTACAATGCCTGAACTGACATAAATGACAGTGGAGCAGGTATTGCAGTGTAGGACCACATATATGTTTTAGACCCATAGTTTCTAGCACTCAGGAAAGTGCCGACAGTGGTACCCATACTACTTATATAGGTAGGTCTTGTATACCACCAGTACTTATCGTACATGTAAGGACTACACTTTTACTTTTAGAGAATAGATTCTGGCCCTGAAAATATTTGTGAGGACTGTACCACCCCTCCATCTTACAATAACTAATTGGAATGGGGTGAGGGTAGCTAGTAGAGTCTGTGCGATATTTCATTTGAGCTTTTCCTGTTATCTTTTCCCACCCTGTGTAGCGATGGAAATTTGATGTATGATCAGAAGAACAGTTTGTATTATCCTACATAGCCTACTAAATTTTAATTATTTTATTTTATAATATTTGCTATCAAAACTTTAAATGAAAGACTACAGTTGGCAGTAGTGCAGCCTTGGAATGGAATGAAAAGGAATAGAAGGCTTCAGCACTTGAGTCTGTGACTGTGACCCAAGTTTGCACTGCACTGTAGACTGTATATAATGGGTAGTTATAGGACCAAGGGAAATCTCCTCATGGTGTGAGAAATAAAGCTTAGTCCAAGAATTCTAAATTATGCATGATTTTCGTTCAGATATAATGCTTAGATAGAGTTTTTGAGTGGTCAAAACAGGATTTGAATGAATGTACTGTAGCTAAATGGAGCTAAATCCAAGAATGTGGACTCTACTAGACTCTAATTAATTTGGAATCATGAAATTGAAAAGGTCCTCAATGGAGATAGATGTCCATCCTATTTGGCTATGGTCTTGAATTATACAGGAGGTAGTAGTGGAAGAAGTGGTAGTCGTAGTAGCAGTTAAAGTAGTAGTAGTATGATTGGTGCTGGCAGTAGTAGAAGAAAACAAGTAAACCCACCATGAATACCATGAATAAGTAAAGGACAGAAGTAGTACCTAATCGTAATTAGGGTAGGTATTTGTGTCTGATGGCCCCACCCTCAAGTCCCCAGTCAAGGTGGACCCTGCTGTCTGTTCACTAAATGGATGGTACATAAAAAAAATCTTTGGAATGTTCTACTGGTGCGGTAGTAGTTATTTCAGAAAAATATAAAATAAAAACATCTTGTATTATTACAGTTGTACACTTTGTCATGCATTATGCATAGCTCTCTAGTTTAGGAAGACTGCATTGTTCATAGGGTTATGGTCAATTGTGTAGGTACTGTACTAATCTTGTCCATGGAAGAAATGATTCCTGTCCCCCTGATCATGATGACAGTGATAGTGATAGTCAGAAGAATGAAATATTTCAATGCTCACATTGCTATGAATATACTGATCCTGCTCTTCAACTCAATAAATTGAATTTTCTCTCGTCCACAAACAGAACTGAAAAGGACAGCAGGATAATAATAATATATCGATTTCAAAATTATGATAAAAATATAATATATTAATATTATAAAGCTTTTTACTCCTCTCTCCCCATGGAGATGTATCACACAAAAGCACTATGACTATGATGTCACATGTATGCATGTATGTATGTATGTATGTATGTATGTATGTATGTATGTATGTATGTATGTATGTGTGTATGTATGTA
>JAUEKZ010211519.1:5000-10372 GCA_031471865.1 Melibe leonina
TATCACCTGCCTTTCCGGGGAGAAAAACTAGTTAAGGGGAGGGATTTTTTTATCACAAGAAGTGTTTTCTTTTCCTTATATTCTTCTACCACTAGGTACGTGGTATGTCTTTCTTAGTGTACATCAAACAACCATGATTATATAGCTAACTTGATTTATACTTTCCGTTAGCATGTACATTGATTACCCTTTTTTTCTAGAAAGGAGATTATAGGGAAATGTTGTTTTTTGTGGGTTTTTTCTAACGATTGATGTCAAGAGAGTCTGATGGCTGGACAAAATAGAAAGGTGAGTTATCGAAGGTGGTCGAGAAAGCGAAATGAGAAATAGCAAAGAGGGGAGCTGGAACTGGAATGGGAGGGGATATTATATTCTAGAGGGCTAGATGAAAAGAGCAAAGAGATGAAGAGGACAAAACAAGCCAGACAGTGTATTTTATCCAGCGTCTAATCATGCCATCGATTATTGATGAGCCTTCTCAGACTTTCCTTACCTTGTTCTAGACCAGGAGAAGATCCCGTGCCAGTATTGTTTAAAGATAAGATAGGGCCTACATACATTTGGCCAACTGTTTCTATCCTTTAGATCACTAAATGTTGAAGGGTCATTTTGGTATTAATTAAATCTTGGTTCATTGTGACATTCAAACGATGATTCAAATATCTAACGATTACGATATTTCGTTTTTTCTTATATCTTTTTTATCATTATTCTTGCCAAAATACTAGTGTCTGAAATATGAATAAGGGTAGAAAACAGAAAGTAATGGTAGTACACTTTGTACTATAATATAATCGTAATATCACAACGATGTCTGGAGCTCTTGTACCCATTTGTTTATGTTTGGAGAGACGCTTTACGAGCATGAGAGTCGAAAAGTAAACTATACGATCCGTACATTTCATAACTGAAGTCGGTACTAAACCTGAAAAAGCTATCTTGTTTACATTAAGTTAAAGCCAGATATCTTTATTGGAGGGTAGTATAATATTATAAAGGGCGAAGTTATCACGAAGACGGAGATGGCAGTGATTGCGTCTTCGACTAGTCTACTTCTGCCAGTAAATCATTCCCCAAATGTACAGACCAACGTATGAACTATAGAAACAAAACCTGTCATCCCTACACCTGGTCGTGTATCGTCATTAAAAGCCGCAACATTGCAAGATGCCATGAGCGATAACCTTGCACTCGGTAAACACCTGAGATGAAACACAGAACCTGCGGTTCCCATGCCTGTAATACGGCCTTTCTATTAATAGATGTGACTCACCCTACGCAGGTAAACTTTACCTGTGGAAACGAAACGAGGTGAAGGCTCCGGGAACTCCGTGATGAAAAGTGGCATCAGAGGCACCTGTTTGCTCAAGCTTCCCCTGCCTGGTGCGTTTCTTTTCTTTTTAGTTGAGGTTTATTAGTTGTGGGTTTAGTTTACAGAAATAAAATTAATTCCATCATTAGCAAAGGTTTTTGTAAGTTGATTTTTTCAGCTTTTAAACTTTTTTATGAATGAGCAGAAATTCCCTGAACACTTATTTATTATACTTTGAAGCAAAGATTTCAGCTGCCGCAACACCCTAAGGTCATGAGGTATAAAAACAAATGCTAAGTTGATCGATACCAGGTCTCCTTTGCCTCTTGTCCAATCCCCACATCGTGGGTGGACACTTCTGGTATATGACAATATATATATTATTTCCCCTTTTTATACCCCTCTTCAAACGCAGAATTAGATTAATTTAGATCCTCTCTCTTTCTCTTTTCTCTCTCCCCCACTCTTTCTCTCTCTCCCTCTTTCCCTCTGTGTGTGTGTGAGAGAGAGAGAGTTTGAATCGATTTCTGTTGGCCAATTCAGTCAATGGCTTCTAATTCTGTTCATTTCCGGGGATTTTTCTTGTATTGCATTATTTTTATTCCGTGCGCATTATATCTTTGCTCATTTCCTTCTTAGCGGTTGAACCAACAAGCAAAACACGTTTTCTTCTGCTTTTGTTTCAAAGTCCCATTGCCTAGTTCTCAGAGCAATCTGAGCACCACCCCCCCCATCTCTCTCCCTCTCTCTCTCTCTCTCTCTCTCTCTCTCTCTCTCTCTCTATCTATCTCTCTTTCTCTCTCTCTCTTTCATGTACCGTGTTAATGAATCTTTTTGCTCTCTAATTCTCATGCACAAGATAAGTTATTCCGTTCAGGTACGAATGAAGGAACAGCATTTCGCCTTATCTCAAACCTATCAATCGTCTCAACCCATGTTGTCCGTTCTTTGACACTCTTCTTATCCATAACTAAATGTCATCTACGTACTCGTCGTCCTCATCTCTTCAACTCACGTTGTATTATCGCTGGGTTTTCCAGCCCTCTTTTTAAAACTACTGTAATCTTTCTCGTCTGTGTGTAATTAACGTAATGATTTACTATTTTATTATGTTAACGTCCACTGAACCATATCATTTAGTTTTAAGTAATATAATATAGCAGCGTACTTTCGTTTCGAGAAGTTTGTTATCCCTACTGGTAAGCTTTCTGTTTCTTAGCCTCATTGTCCTTATTATCGTTACCACTATACTACTACTACTACAACTGCTAATATTACTGCTGCTGCTGCTACCATTATTACTTCTACAACTACTACTATTACTACTACTACTACTACTACTTATCATACTGCTGCTGCTAATATTACTACTACTACTACTTCTACTTCTACTGCTACTACATCTACTGCTACTACATCTACTGCTGTTACTACGAATAACTACAATTATGTCTTCTCTTTTCTACCACTACTTGTGTTATAGTACTACTACTTCTCCGGTTGTATCAATGGCCTCCTTTTCACTGTTAATAAGCATTCAGATATTTAGTACATGGCGGACTTCCATTTCACTTCGAAATCGCTTACATAAGCTTTTTGATAATAAAAAATATTGGTAATATGTATTATCATGATATAAAAAATACCAAGTTAGAGATAAATACCGTTCAGAAAAAGCCAAGCATTTTTTTATGCAACCCTTAAGATATTTAGAAGTTCTTCACATACATTTTATATCATATCAGATCATACCATGTGTATAGAGCATAATGTAGCCTTTAACGCCTTTGAAAAACCTTGTGGAGAATGTTACATTTTGCAAGGAAAGTTATTTCAATGTTAAATAAGATGTATTTCAGGAACGTTATGGAAATACTAGAAAGAGCCATTCCAATTTTTTTATTACCAGCATTAAATCTCTGTGTAGAGATGGATTTGTCTCACTGTCGGTGTAGAATTCAGCTGCAGAGAGCAAATAGGCTGCCTTAAATAACTATTCTCACAGCGTTGAAAACGAAGACCATGCCACGTTTGTTTACAATTTAATTATTCCTATTCGTTTGGCCAACTCTTTTTTACCATTTCAGTGGCGAAATTTTTTCGCATTTTATAAACAGAGTGTTGAAACTTGTTTGTTTTTCTTACAACGCCCGAAATTCCTATTCCACTTTGACTCCAGCCGTGGATGGATAGTATTATATTTATGATGGTACGATAATTGTATTATTTTAAGAGTCAAGTCTATCTTTAAACTCTGAGAACCAGGACAGCTAGGGATGTGCTTTTTGATAGATGAAGCACAAACTCCCAAGAATTTTGGTTCACACAAGATTCACTCACAGGGTTCAAGAGTGACTATGATGAGAATATCACTTGCATGGTCATCAGATCCTGCCATCTTTTCCTCTCTTGTTTGACATTGTCACGGTTAGTTTACACTGTTACTTTTTAAACACTGGTCTTATGTGCCTACCAATTGCCACTTAGTTGTAAACTACGTACTTCTGTATTGAAATCTTCTCCTGACTTGTATTACTAAATCTTTATCGTCCGTCTGTTTTCTACCCTATACCAAACAAATTTTGATTTCGTAGAATTGCCATCCAATGTGCAGCCGTGTTTGTCAACTATCTACTTATTTTCTTGAGGCTGACGTAACAGTAAGACAATATCTTAATTTTCTCTATTATCTTCTCCTTTTCTACTTTTTCTTCTCACTTCTCACGATTTCGTTGGTTGGAAGATGTGAGCTGCATTGGTGCGCACGTACTCTCGAATCACGCACATTATGTTACGCCTGAAGGAGCCCTTTAAAATCCGTGCGTCTTGCATAATCAAAACAATCAGAAAATTTCAGATGAATACATTTTTTTCTTGAACCTGAATCAATTTCGACATTAGGTAATCATCCATGAGACAAAGAAGCAACCTTTTTGCCCTGAATTTTGAAAACATCACTCTAAGTTCATGAATGTATGTCTTGTAGAAAGTCTAATGGGGTGTTTTCTGTAACAACATTTCTGAAACATATGCTTTTTATCGTGTGTGTGGATTTTGACAAGCGTTTGCGTAGAAGGATCGGGTTTTACTTCTTGTTTTCTTTTCATTAGAAGGCTCATGACAGATGAAGTGTGCTTGCTCGGTACCAGGATGCTAGGGTAGACCAGAAAGTGAGTAAGCGACTACCGTCAAGAACGGGTTTGATTAGCAGTCTACAACTACTTCCAGCGAGCCTCTTCGCTACCATATCTTGCTTCTTTGATCTCTCTGGTATTCAGTATTCAGTTCTAAGCCTCTTGAACAAAAACGTAGAGACTGAAAACAAGGGAGCGGCCTCCTGTTAATATTTTCTTTTGTTTCCCTTTTTGTTTTTTTGTCGAGTTTTATGTTGTTGTTGTTTTTGTTTTGCTTTTTTGCTTTTTATATATCAGAAATAACATTATCTCTTAGGAAAGCAATGCATAAAACACTCTTGTTTTCTCGGGTTTTAAAAAAAAAAAATTCAATTGAACCTGGTAGTGTTTTACTAGTTTGTCTGTCCTCCATCCTGGACCTTCATTCCATTGACCAATCTACCTAACGGTCCAACCATACATTAATCATATCGGCATGTGTGTGCGTGCATACTACTACTGCATGTGTTTGTGTGTGTGTGTGTGGGGGGGGGGGGGGGTATATGAGTATGTTTGTATGTGCATGCACCTGTCTATATGTCTAACTATCTTTTTTAATTGTCACCGTATGTTATTATTTATTGATCTATCCTTGCATCTGTCGTCTAACCCAGGCATAGGATACATTATGTGAATCTGTTTATTTTATTTATCTCAATGTTTGTCGCTCACTCCGAGAAGGTTTTAACCCAAGTTTGTAACCCCGATGGTTGAAATATCACATTGCGATCTTTTCCCACACCACACATTATTTCTAACATTGGTCGTTCTTCTTTTTCGTCCTTTCACATCCTAATTACGTTATTTGGTTTTTGTCGCCGTCGAGCTGTTCAGCCGGCTCTCCCTCTCGAGATACCTGAAAATTAGTTAATCAACTGGATTATGTT
>JAUEKZ010211530.1:0-10371 GCA_031471865.1 Melibe leonina
CCCCCCCCCCCCCCCCCCCCCCCAAAATGGACGCAGGAAACAGGATGGGGTTTCTTGCAGACTGTGTGAGGGCAAATACTTTGCTTGATGGCTCATGGACCCGGCCGGATCTTATCATGTTTTTTTGTGTTTTTTTTGGTGTTAACAGGACACATTTATGACAATGGTTACCAGCCTTTTGGATAGGACGCTGGTCTATCGCAGATTACTTTCTCCAAACAAAATGAATTTAATTGTGGATTGGAATCCATTTTACACCTGGGGGCGGGGTGAGGCAATTGGAGTAAATTTTAATTTCCTTGCCCAAGGAAAAACGGACGTGCCTCTGGTAGGAATCGAACCCGGAGCCCCCCATGGTTCTGTACTGCGTGGCTACAAATTCTACCACAGCGCCTTCCATCGAAACCAAATATTTCGGAGTGAGCGTTTGGTGAGTTAACCCTTTCACAGCGAGTCCTGATTCGAACGGAACTGAAACATGCAGAATCGTGAAAATAATTATTTTCAGGATTTTGACACACGACATGTCAGTTCACTGGAATCTGACTTATCTGGTATAAGAACAGGCCAATCTTGAAGGTTTTGGTGTCCTTAGCAGTGAAAGGGTTAATTTTTACTGGCAGGGTTAATTTGGTTCACCATTCAGGTAGGGAGCCAGATGGCTTCAATGTTAATTTAATAGGCTCTATGCGTTTGACGCCATAATGACAAAAACTCCCGCAAAATACTGAGTTGTGTAAACCATTTTTCCCCCACATCTATCTAAATTAAATAACACAATAAAACAATTGTGTATGTGTGTGCCCCAGGACAATGCTGGCCATTGTTGTGAGTATTTTGCCTCACCGGATACTATTATACAGGCTGTAGATGGACAGTCATTATTGCTATAGCCCGATAAAGCAATAAATAGAGATCTAGGGACGAAACGAAAGAAAGAACTCCAACCTTAAAAAGTCCACATTTTAATATCTAGAAATGGCTCCAATAAAATGGTACCTATATAAAAAAAAAGGGGCGATAAGTTAGTTTTTTTAGTTGCCTCCCATTTCTATAAAATGAGAGATATTAAATTAATGTGCTTGAGTTTATGTATATCTAAATAAAACACTAATGAAAAAAATGAAAATAAAAATCTAGTCATTTTTATTAGTAGAGATATCCGTAATTTGCATTTTGGCCAAATGCTTAATTATACATACACAAACACACTCACACACACACATACACACACATATACACACATACACGTACACATATAGACACACTCACACACACACATATACACACATACACATACATATACACAGAAAGACACACACACACATACACACATACACATACACACATACACCGACACACACACAAACATACACAAACACACATACGCACACAGACACATACACAAACATACACAGACACACATACGCATACAGACACACACACGCATGTGCTACGGTGCAATATGCAAGCGTGCATTATGGGCCTATCAATGCACCTAGCAACCGTTCTTTATCATTACTAAAGGGGGTGTAATAAAGGCCCATAATGCACGCTTGCATATTGGCACCGTAGCAACGAGAGATGCCTTGAATTTTCGTAACGTTGACAGTGACGACATAATTAGCCGTGCAAGAAAACAATCAAATTACTTGTCTAATTATGACATATTATTCTCTTATTTAAGGGTTAAAATAGATAATTGTTTCTGAAAATATTCCACCGAAATTCCTTGACCACCGAATTATCTGACCACTGTAATCCCTTTAACACCGTAATATCTTGACAACCGAAATCCCTTGACCACCGAAAACCCCTGACAACCGAAATCCCTTGACAACTGAAATCCCTTGACCACCGAAAACCCCTGACAACCTAAATCCCTTGACAACCGAAATCCCTTGACAACCGAAATCCCTTGACCACCAACATCAATTGACCACCGAAATCTCTGACCAATGAAATCCCTTGACCACTGTAATCCCTTTAACACAGTAATCTCTTGACCACTGACGACTCGTGAAGTCAACAGGCTTTTTTATTATAGCAATTATTCCTTGAATTAATATTGATATCCTTTAATGTCAGTGTTTGATGTGACGTTTAGGACAACAAATTGTTGTAATTTGGCCTGGCGAAGAAGGATAAGTGAATGTGTGTGTGTGTGTGGAGGGGGGGGGGGTGAGAAGTGGAGGGAAACTTTGAGAGGTGGAGGGGGGGGCAATAAGACTGGAAAGATTGGACACGGAGGGGGCAAGGGAGGGAGGGGGATGAGGAAAGATGAAAGAGTAAGGGTCGTATGGACGCAAGGAGGTGTGGGGGGGGGGAGGTGGGAGGGAGGGGGACAATAAGACTGGAGAGATTTGACACGGAGGGGACAAGGGAGGGGGAGAATGAGGAAAGATGCGAGAGTAAGGGTCGTATGGACGCAAGGAGGTGGGGGGGGCTGAGGTTGGGGGAGTGGGGGAGTAGGGTTAGTAGTGGGGGAAGGGAACGGGGAATGGGGGTGGTGGAGTGGAAGGTTGGGGGTTTTAGGGGGGAGTGGGGGAAAAGGGGGCTGATGGTGGGGGAGTGGGGGAAGGGGGCTGGGGGTAGGGGAGGGGACCTAGCACTGGTATGCTTGCTTATTTAGAGTTTTAAGGCTCTTCCAACTGCTAAGGTCATATAAGGCGCACAAGTCATCACTGTAACTTTTAACATTTTCAATGCTCAAGTTATTTAATTTCATAATACTTACAAGATAGGTGCATCAAAATCGTCAAGATTTACCCGCTCTTATACCAGATAAATCAGATTTCAGTGAACTGACATAAGCCAAAAAATTCAGGCTATTGGCATATCTCAGTTGACTGAAATCTGATTTATCTGGTATAAGAACATGCACATCTTTTGGTGTCTTGTTAATATTGTTAGTTTTTTTAAATATTCGAAATAACCTTCGCTTTGAAAGGGTTAATAAATTACTCTGATATTGGAATAACTTACAGTGAGGGTAAGAGATAGATAAACACATGGAAAAGAGAAAAATGGAAGAGTAGAAAAAGTCGGGAGAAAAATTTAACAGGGCTTTTAAAATAACAAACAGAGACTAAAACGAAAACGAAAAACAAAAGAATCATACATTATCCAAATGTCATTTTTTTTCGTCTTCGTTTTAGTTTTAGTCTCTGTTTGTTATTTTAAAAGCCCTGTAAACCCTTTCAGTGCTTTTGTAGTTTCTAATTAACTACTTAACTAAATACAACACAATCTTTCGACAACATTTGCTTGTTGTTTTACTGGATGAATGAGATTTCAATGATCTGGTATATCATATATGTATTGCCAAAATGCTGTGGAAGGGAAGGGTTGGAAAAAAACCCCACCCAAATTGAACTTTACTCACCCTCTCACAGCGATGTCTGATTCGAACCCAACTGCAATATTTAAAAAATCCTAAAACTGTACGTGTTCTTATACCAGATAAATCAGATTTCAGTGAACTGACATAGGTTTGCCAAAAGCCTGAAAATGTTCAGGCTTTTGGCATACATATGCCAGTTCACTGAAATCTGATTTATGTAGTAGGAGAACAGGCAAATCTTGAAGATTTTTGCGTCCTTAGCAGTGAGAGGGTTTATTATACCACCAAGCACAGCAACTCACCATGACAACAAGGATGGACATTTATGTACAAAATATACAAACAAAACCAAAAATTTAATTTTTTTTTTTTTTTAAAGAAAACGTATGGTAGAAATTATTTTTACCTGTATATCTGTCAAGAATTTGATGGAATCTTCACAATCGACATAGTAATGTCTTGTAGTTGAATGATAAAATTACACCAACTCACAACTAAACAGAATGAATCAAATGGAATAGTTGAAATGGCGGTAGAATCACTTCTACAACTACAACTACAACTACTACTACGAATTATAAGAAGTTATTACAAGTCCACACACATGTACGTACGTACGTACACACAAATACACACACACAGCAGTAGTAGCAGTGGTAAAGTACTTGATATATGAATTATACCGCGAGGAGGGGGGAAATAATTAATTCTCCAGTTCAGTTCAGTAAATCAACAATGTACTTAACGCCTGGCCACTCGGCACAACTCTCGACCCTGACTTTGATGCGTGTTTCTATACGACTGCAGCAACCCTCACTG
Source organism: Melibe leonina (assembly GCA_031471865.1). Taxonomy (NCBI): domain Eukaryota; kingdom Metazoa; phylum Mollusca; class Gastropoda; order Nudibranchia; family Dendronotidae; genus Melibe; species Melibe leonina. Next base: position 4,163 of record JAUEKZ010211530.1, read on the forward strand.
TTTTATCTCCGCGGCAACACTCACTCCTAACCACAGCCAGGCAATGGACGGATCTATCTTCTCTCCTCTCCTCTCCCCTCCCCTCTCCCTTTCCTCCTGTCGTCCGTCGCTTTGTTGATACGAGAGGCAAAGGTGCCGTTGCTATGGCGGCGGCTAATTCGCGTCCTCTGATTGGTCGATTGGTCCGTGACGTCAGGGATGGGGCGACACGACTCAATAGTGTCGTTGTCAGGTGGGGAGAGAGATTTTTGGCTCGTTCTGGACTTGGGCAATGCCTTCCTCTCCCCCTCATTTCCCTCACACTCTCACTCCCTTCTTTCTCTGCATATCTCTCTCTCTCTCTCTCTCTCTCCCCCCCCCTCTCTAATCATCATTTTCTCTTTCTCTCACACTTTCACTATCCTCTCTCTCTCTCTCTCTCTCTGTTTCTCTCTCTCTCCCTCTTTCTCTCTTTGTTTCTCTCTGTGTTTCTCTCTGTCTCTCTCTCTATATATATATATATATCACACACACACGCGCGCACACACACACACACACACACACACACACTCCCTTACCCAACACGAGTCCATATTGTCAGGGATAACATAAATGCGATATTATACTTGTCAGAAAAGAGGGAGAGGGGATGGTGAGGTATATACAGATCGACAGACACACGGACAGACAGATTGGCAGGCAGACAAAAGGAGATAGACATATCGATGGATGGATGGATGGGTAGATGGATGGACGATAGATAGATGAATGGATGGATGGATAGATAGATGGATGGGTGGATGGAAAGATAGATGGATGGGTAGATAGTTAGATAGATATATTGATAGATGGATAGATAATTTAATATTTTGCATGACGCTGGTCTATCGCAGATTACTCCTTTAACCTAACAAATATGTCGGTAATAGTCATAATGTTTAGCTTACCAGGGTAATGTGAACGAGCGATTCGAGTCAATTTCCTTAACTTGCCCATGAACACCCCCCCCCCCCCCAAAGAGAAACAAACACACAAAAAACAAAAACAAACCCACAAACAAACATATTGCCCACCTCGACGACTGCATCTATACAGGAACCATAGCAGGAGAATGATAAGAATCAACCGCCATCTTGTCCCTTGCCGTCACTTCCTTAGCAACACCCAAACAAACATGGGCATCGGGTGTCGCTGTGCAACATGGACCTCCAGGTGGTGTGTATGTGTGTGTGTGTGTGTATGTGTGTGTGTGTATGTGTGTGTGTATGTGTGTGTGTGTGTATGTGTGTGTGTGTATGTGTGTGTGTATGTGTGTGTGTATGTGTGTGTGTGTATGTGTGTATATGTGTATGTGTGTGTGTGTGTGTATGTATGTGTATGTGTGTGTGTGTATGTATGTGTGTGTCTGTCTGTGTGTATGTGTGTATGTATGTGTGTGTGTGTGTATGTGTGTGTGTTACTGTCAGGGCATAACAGTCCCACTGTGTTTTGATGTCATAATCCCAGCTTGCCTGCAACAATATTCGAGTAATTCTCATCTCCCCCCCCCCCCTCCCTCCTACCAATGACACCATCACACAAATGTGTGTATTCGTTTGCTTATTATTGAGTTTTAGTGCGCTTGCAAGGGGTGTGGTCATATAAGCGCCCAGGGGTAAGTAAGACAATAGACTGGACCTCTGGTTAAAAGATTAAACCAGACTTTGGCCCTGCCAGGGACGTCTCACAGAGAGATCATTTGCAAGGGAAAACATATCGATCTCTCAAAAAGAGTGACAAAGAGATGATTTACATGGAAAAAAAAGATCACGTCTCAACCTCAAAACAGGACACACAAACAGATAAATGGCTACCACCCACATCATGCACTTTATGGTCCAGGGAGACCCAGGATGTTCTACCACCCTCTCCGTACAAAAGTACTCAGTCCTTCTAGATAGCAAGTGACCCTGTAGTTAGATACCATTGTGTAAAACATGGGGGATGACCCTAAGTGTGTTGGGACGACAGACAGGACCAAGACTGAGCTAACAGATACAAAACAGCTCTATGTGTGTGTGTTTATGCTTGTTGAGGGAGTACTAGAGAGAGTGCTTGAAAAAAGATTACTATCACACCCCCTTTAGTAGTGATAAAGAGCAGTTGCAAGGTGCATTTATAGGCCCATAATGTACGCTTGCATATTGGCACTGCAGCAACGAGGTACTAATTTTTTGAGGCCTTGAACTTTCGTGACACTGATTGCAGACGACAAACAAAAGGAAATCTATGATCGTATATAGAGAGGTCTATTACTATCTAGATATTTCTTCTCATCCCTCTTCAAATCCGATACTGATAGTCTAGCTGGCATAGAATTATCCAGAAAAATGAAAGATTTAACACAAGAAATGTTAGACAATTTATTTGGACCAGGGGAGGAAGCAGGGACAGATTGGTGCAGAGATGCTGTGCAAGAATTCATCAATGCACAAAAGAAGGTTTCAACTGTTAACGCAACAAAATGTCATTTGAAACGATTACAAAACTGGCTCTGGGCGTCTAGAAAGAGCCAAGACTATCAAATAGAAATTATTCATTGCACGGTTCTTTACAAACATTTGAGTGATTTTATTAATTTCTATACAAAAAGACGATGGTGGTGATTATGAACCTTCAACACTAGATAGATGTCTAGACAATATGAAAGTGAAAGTCTAGATACTTTTGAAAGACACTTGAAGGAGCACGGGTAGATCTATCTAGATCTAGTCTCTAGCCATTCCATAACAACGTCCAATGAATTCTTCAGGACAAGAAAGGCGTTAAAAGCAAAACAAAAATGCATTAAACAAATGTGGATTATCTAGTCTAGTCTAGGTTCAAAAAGAGAAGCAGCTCAGAGAGTAGATAGAAGATGAAGATGAAGAAATCCTCACAGCATCAGGGCAACTAGCTAGATAGGTGCATCCACTCCGTTTTCCCTACAATTTATCTAGTCTGTTCTACGTCTTCAGCAAAGGATTCGGCCTTCGCGGCTGCCAGGACCGTAAGTCAATCTCTACAATTTGGGGACATAGACTATACGTTAAAAAATCACCCAAGGACACGAGTAGGCTGGATTGAATGAGTGAGACACAGTCCAAAACAATGGACGGGACGAAACCAGACAATTATCGTGACACCAAACAACGAATCTTTGCCACAGAAAACTGTGACCTTTGTCCAGTGAAGATGTTCAAGATTTTCAAAGCAAAACGCCCAGCAGAATGTTTGACAGATGATGGTCTAGCCCATTCTATTTATCCATAATTCACAAGAAGCAACCTACCAAACAAACGGATTCCTCCACATGGTGTTGTCATCCAGTGTCGATGGGTGTCAAGTGTCAACACATTAGGCACACTGATGAAAAAGGCGACTACAACAGCGGCTGGAATTGACCCAAAGACTCGCCACATTTCCAATCACTCGCTACGAAGATCCACTGTTTCTTTACTCTCATCGGCTGGGATTCTTCTTAATAAAATCATAAAAATCACAGGACACCGACATATTTCATCATTGCAGAGCTATGAAAGCTGTCTTGATGTGGATGAGCATAGACAGATCACTAACATCGTTCGTGGAACCAAGAAGAAATCTGACGTCACATCAACACTTACACACTACACGTCTGACCCAGTTTCAACTCCATCAAACTTTCACTCGACCGTCTAGATCTAGTCTAGTGCACCTTTAACTAGCTCGGACACCCTAAATGCTCATGAGGAAGGACTGGCGAAACACTTTGCTGGTAGGTGCGACATTTAACAACTACAGCTTTCAAATACATTTCAATAATTCGCTCATCATTTCTAAAAACAAAACAACCTTTTTTTAAATGACTGTGCTGTTTGGAGTGAGTGAATGAATTAATGAATACAAGGACGAAGGAATGAATGATGGGAAATGGGAAGGGAATTGTCTCAAGTTTGTTGACGACAGTGTGACATATCTTCGAAGTGTAAAAAGGGATGGGATCGCTAGGCCAGTGGTTATCAAAGGTGACATATCTTGTAAGACGCGCAGAAATGCAATCAAATGGTTTGTCTGTTAATTGCATATTCTTTTAATTAAAGATTCATTTAAATACTTGCACAATTTCTGACTATTCAAGAGTAATCTTTGACCAAAGACTGTTACTTTTAAATGGGAGGTGTACTAATACAATTTTTGAACTTGTATTGGTTTTCGGTGCTTATCATGCTATGGTCAAGAACTCGATGCCGAAAACTGTACAAGTTCAAAAATTGTGTAAACAGAAGTAGTGTGTACCAGAGACGCCTGCGGATACTGACAGGGACATGAAAGTATTGTTTTTGTGGCCATTAGAATTGTGCAGTTACAGACTGTATATCGTTGAGGCAAAATACTCACAACCTTGACCGCACTGTACTAACACACACATACACACACACACGCACACGCTATTGCGTTATGATGTTATAGACTGTATGCGTTGAGGCAAAATACTCACAACAATGACCGCACTGTACGAACACACACACAAACACACAGACACACACACACACTATTGTGTTATGATGTTATAGACTGTATGCGTTGAGGCAAGATGCAAGTGAGTAGTGTTCACCTTTTCTTCCCTTCCAAAAACACCATAACACACACTCTCTCTCTCTATCTCTCTCTCGCTCTCTCTCTCTCTCTCTCTCTCTCTCTCTCTCGCTCTCTCTCTCTCTCTCTCTCTCTCACACACACACACACACAATAATCATCCTACCAAACACATCCTGCTATTCTTTGCCTCGGTGATTTCAGATCTTTTTTAAAAGTCAGAATAAAACTAACACCCATAAAATTGTGTGACATGTTTAGATTTGTATCACTGACTGAAGTTGAACAAGTTTGTTTGCGTTTTTTACTTTTTAATTAATTTTTTTTCGTTATTTTTTTTTGTTTTAATCTTTTATGGGTAGCAGCAAAACATGAAAACTAACTTGCACCAAATCACCCCAGACAGACAGACAGACAGAGAGACAGGCAGGCAGACAGGCAGGTAGGCAGACAGACAGACAGACAGACAGACAGAGAGACAGGCAGGCAGACAGGCAGGTAGGCAGACAGACAGACAGACAGGCAGACAGGCAGGCAGACAGACAGACAGACAAACAGACAGACAGACAGACAGGCAGGCAGGCAAACAGACAGGCAGATAGATAGACAGGCAGGCAGACAGACAGGCAGGCAGACAGACAGACAGGCAGACAGACAAACAGACAGACAGGCAGACAGACAGACAGACAGGCAGACAGACAGACAGGCAGACAGACAGGCAGACAGGCAAACAGACAGGCAGATAGATAGATAGACAGACAGACAGGCAGGCAGACAGTCAGGCAGACAGACAGACAGAGCGATGGACAAATGGACAGACAGACAGATGGACATACATACATACAAATACACAAGCAGACAGACAGATAGATAGATAGACATATAGATAGACAGACTGGCAGACATGCAGACAGACAGACAGGCACATACCCTGACTTCTGTTTGTGGTTTAAGTTTAATCCAATTTTTAATCTTCTTCTCCAGCCGTTTCCCCCTTTACAAACTGACGCAGATGTTATATTTCATTTCATTTCATTCCATGCCATTTTAAGAATTTCATCATCATCATCATCATCATCATCATCATCATCATCATCATCATCATCATCAACCAACACTTCTTCAACTCATCAAAATCCCAGCAAACCAATTTGATACGAGACACGAGAAGCCTCTGTAGTCGAACTGGTAGCGTTCCAGCTCAAAGCCTTGTGTGTGCAGGGATCGAACCCTGTCTAAAAATAGATAGACTAGAGGTAACCATGATTTTAACTTTTAACCCTTTTCAATGACGTCACAGACACGAACATCTTCATTCAACATTTGTCTGGTTCTTACTTACGCCAGATAAATCAGATTTCAGAGTACTGACATTTGATGCCAAAAGTCTGAATAATGAATGACTCATGAAGCCGGAGCTTATCCCGGGATCTCTGTAAGTAGCGTGAATCAGACAATTGAATAAAATAACAATGGTTGCCACCTTTTGGATAGGTCGCTGGTCTATCGCAGATCATTATCTCCAACCCCCCCCCCCCCCGGGTTCTGTGTTGCGTCGCTACCAGTTTGGTCACCACGCCCCCGTGCGACTTTTGAATAAGCATTACAAAAAAATTGTGGATGGATACCTGCTT
>JAUEKZ010211552.1:0-10370 GCA_031471865.1 Melibe leonina
AGATAGATAGATAGATAGATAGATAGATAGATAGATAGATAGATAGATAGATAGATAGATAGATAGATAGATGACAGACGGATAGATAGATACATACATACATATTACTACTATTTCTTTACTGGCAGGCCTGAAAAACAATTATACTGCATTATCTTTTTGACCCCAGGAAACTTTAATTCTTATTCGGCCCTGACGTTCCTATGGTTAGGTAAACGCTTCTGAAGCTACGAAGCCTTAAAGTTATATTATAGACTAGTCACCATCGACCTGACTTTTACATTCTCTTTTGAACAGCAAGAGGTATGCCTAACTATAAACTCATTCTAATCCTTCATTATTGAGTATCGAGTTTACTCCCGATAGGCCAGTAGCTTCATTTAAACCCCTCTCCTAATACAACCGTTCATTTTAGTCGCTCCAACATTTTCACACCCTTGCAACTCAAAACCAAGCTGTGAAGCCTTCAGTGAACAACCCTCGGCAATAATGATGTAATAGCTGTAATGTTAGCGTCAGTGAAATAGCGTTGCCCCACACGGCCTAGTTTCAAAATACGATGAGAAGTTCGTAGCCAATGAATCTAATCGAAATATTAGGCCAGCGCGTAATGATTCGTGGGTCAAGGGCTGACCGACTTGGCGAACTGCGAAAAGAGGCTACTTTTGGGGTCAACTAACTCTCTATCGAAAACAGAAATTGCTTCATTGATTTTAATTTCATCATCTCCAGGCTTTGATTTAATAATTTTTTCCTTATAATCTTTCTGTATGATGAAACGAAGTACTTTTGTCTTATTAGAGCAGGCCGTGCTATTTTTGTACAATTTTTGACGGAGTCTAGATTTCTAGACCTAGATTATCTAGATAGGCTAGACTATGAATGGTGAGTCAAAAGTCGGTTTCAAAATGCATGAAGATAGTATGAAATATGACACATATTGTTCAAGGATTTCTGTCACTGTGTAAAAGAAGTATTTTATTTGTTGTTGTTGTATTATTTATTATATGTTATGAGCTACTTTTTGTTTTATTTTGAAATCTTGCACAGCTGACCGGCAAGTTAGAAAATGCTCTTTAAACAGGTCATGGTGGTGCTCTTTAAGGGTGATAACATATCACATAAACACTTAGAGAATTAGCTTTAAGTCTAAAATAACTCAAAATCTATCTCTTGTTTGTAGCCAAAATCGTTTTGCAAAAGAAATTGGCAAGTAGGGATGTTCACAACAATTTTTGCTGGATTCAAAACAACCGACAAACGACACAGCGTTTGTGAACAAGCCCTCACTTCCCTTACAGAGCCTCAAACCAAACGGCTGTATTTACTTTCTGTCAGCCAATCGGCTGCGTTAGCTCCGCCCCTAAGGAAAGCGAGGGCACGGTATAAATACTTGGCAAGGCACATGCTCTCCATCAGTTGTAGTATTTCACTCCACACGAGTTTGTGTGTGGATAAATTAAAAGATCTGTTTGTATACGCATCGTGAGTTAGTGTTATTTTCTCAAAGTTGGATTTTACTAGTGTTTTTAGACTCAACATTTTACGTGAGTCTAGTTATGTGACTTGAGTTTTTATTCACTGAAACAAACCCAGTTTCTTCTTGGATCCCTTACTTGTGCAAGAAAACAAAAAACGAATTCTTCACCCTTTTGATACTCACGATGTTACAGTATTTTCCCTGTGTACCAAAGTGGCATTGATTTCATTTCTTACCTGAAAGACTGTTCCAAATTCACCATGGATTTTTCTAACACAGACCCAATGTTTGGATCAGCTGTATTTCAAGATGTTATTTCAGCACATCGAGGTACGTTGCAAAACAGTCGCAGTTTAGTTATGGACTTTGATAGTTATTCTCGGCCCACAATGATGGAGCAACACGATATTGAGATGGATGTGGACAGTCCCACTTCTGAATCATACTGTGAGTCAGACGATGCCACCAGCATCATGGGCTTCCAGGAATCAGTCGCGTCTCCCAGTGAGATAGAAGATGACTCAAAAGTCGTAATTCATAATCGTGACGAATACACAGACAGTAAATTCCTTGCTGACAGAAATCTTATTTTTCAACGATGGGGTCCAAATGATGTTTTCCCAGCGGATAAGTCCTGGACTCTTGCACAGAAAGCAGCTAAATTAATTGAACTTAGTCCTTGTAAAAAATACACCCTTTCTGACATTGTAAACATTGACCAAATAGAAAGCCCAGAGGTGAGAGTTTCCATTCTTATTGAACTAGTCTGTAAAATCAGTGTAAATTTCAGATGGAATTATGTGAAACCCCATGAACTATTCAAAAGTTACACAGTAGTCACAAATTGTAAGAAAGAGAAGGAAAAGAAAGATGCTGACGGCAATACCATACCCAAACGCCCCATGAACGCTTTCATGATTTGGTGCCAAAAGTGTCGCACACTCATGTCTCACATTTGCCCTCAACTTCACAACGCAATCATCAGTAAAGCTCTCGGTGCTAAATGGAAAACCTTCACCGCTGAAGAACGTGCGGTGTACGAGGATGAAAAAATCAAACTCATGGCCTTCCATCAGTACGAATTCCCCGACTACAAATACCGTCCCAAAAAGAAGCCCAAAAAATCTGAGGAGAAACCCGCTCCTGCCCCTAAGTCTAGATCTAAGAAAAAGTCATCAGAAAAAGCTCAACCCGCCCCCCTCCGTGGCATCAACATCGCTGATGAGGCTCGCCAAAATTTAGACCCTCTTCTCAAAGAACGCCTTCAAGTTAAAATGCAGGTGAAAATTGACCCTGATCTGAAGAGAGGAATCGGCAAACGTGCCACAGCTATCGACCTTGCTGACCTGACAGGCTTCCAGTCTGACTTTATGTCTTCCTCGCCCGAAAGCCTCCACCAACCCCTGGAGCACCAAACGTCCTCAGTCTTCGACACCCCCGAAAACTCGCCCCACGAACCCATCACCCCTACAGAAATCGAGCACAACACCATCTTCGCTAAAGAAGGTGCATTCCGCTTCGACGAAAAACTCAGTCTAAATCTAGACAACAACAACAGCACAACAACCATCAACAACAACAACGTGTTATCGTGTCTAGATAACACCGTGGATCTGGACATCAAGCCTGACGTCAACAACGAACTTGCCAACTTTTGGCCCACGCTAGTCAAATCGGATTCAGTGGATTTCATCAAGTCAGAACCCCTAGACTATATAAAAACTGAACCCATCGAATACCCGTCGCAGTGGAACAATAACAATTCTATAAAAGAGTTCAAACCCCAGCCCAAGGTTGAACACATCGGCATGCCCGTGCTGTCGGTCGAGTACGTGGAGTCTGTTTTGGAGGATGAACTCAACAACTACGAGTCCCCGGACATGCAGGACTTGATGAGGTTTATCACTAGTCCTGACGTGGGGTACACCAGCGAACCCTCGCCTTTCATCATGGATAGCAACCCATTGGTGGTATAATTATAATATTAATGATAATATAATTTGTTTGCATAGAAAATGATTGGATCAGATTTGTCATGTCCTACGCTTCTGCTCTGCTACTGTCTCAACTCCACACTTTTTTCTTAGATTTTTTGCATCGAAATTTATTGAGGTTTTTGAAAAAAGATGTTTATTACTAACCCTTTCTTCCGTTCTAATGCTTGTTTTTCAATTCCTTCTTGTATCAATGCAACACTTTCCCCTTCCTTGCTGTTCAAAATACACCTTCTCTCATTATCTGTCTATCTAGTTGTCTGTCTCTTTAGACGTATAAAATTTCCCGCTGCTAATCTCTCAGGCACTAAATAACTCTTAAAGCCCCTTTCAGTCTATTTCCGTTCTAAACTGTCTGCCTGTCCCTGCTATTAAGAAAACCGACAGGTGGAGGGGAGGGGGTGGGTGATTCTGTCATGGAAATTACCACGGTCTATTTCTTCCTCTTCATTCACAAGCACGTGTAACATAATAGAAATGGGTCGAGGGGATGAATAGGGACGGGACAGGGGGAAGGGGGCAGTGAGAAGAAAAATCTAAGAGACCCTGTACACTTAACTACCTGCTTCCTCCAAACCCCTCTCACCTTACCATGTGGATCTGCATCGTTGACTTTGAGCCCTCAGAGTCACCGAAGCATAGGCAGTGAACTCGTTAACTTGGGGTATATGTGAAAAGAGACAGAATAGAGAGAGAGAGAGATAAAAATGGGCATTGCAAGGACCACCCCCAAAAACCCATGTCCGTCATGTTACCAAATAGACTTAATACGACTTTAAAGTTCTATTCAATTGCCATTGGTATGGAATAGTACTTCAATATATTTTAATTCCCCTCTCCCTTACTGCATGTTATTGTATGAAAAGCAAGTGGTAGTATTCTTTTATAATTGGGAATTATCATGATTCTATCAATGAAGCCTTAATTCAACTGAAAATGTATGAAACCACTAGCATTTATGAACCATGGACATTTGTTGTCAAATTACTTACCACAATCATCATACCATCACTGCCATGTCATCACTACCATATCATCACTACCATGTCACTTGTGCCTGTATCTACAATGAATTGTCAAAGGCAGTTCCAGTAAAACTTAAACTTAAATCAAAACACAGGTTCTGAAATCCATCCGACCAGTATCAGCATAACCAGCATACATGCACCTTATCCCTTATTATCACACCAAATCTCAGTCATACTCATAGTGCTATTCTACGAGGTTGTTGACAATTGTTTGCACTCGATGACTTCTCACAGGCAGCCAATCCTAACGGTATTATGATAACCTCAACCATGACCTCAAACCCCTTCCGCCCCCGTCCCCGATCATATTATACTCTGTTACTATTACGCAGCTGAGTTTTAACAAGTTCCATGTTGTCTCATACATGTTATTGCCCACAGATCATTTTGCCTTCGTTTTAAACAAGTTTTTTTTTTAAACTGGAGCTTTATACCTCCCTCGGTTCCCTCCACAATCCCGGACCATACTCTATGATGCAAAAGCTTTATTCTAGGAGTGACTCGGCTAAGTGCGCTGTTTCTACAGCTTTTGCATTTTATTACGCAAACATTGGTGAGAAGTGTGTGTAGATTGGAGCGGTAGCATAATTAGCGTGTGGTGTTTAATTAACATTTACAATCCTTCATCTCTCACACCGCTACAATAAATACATTCCTTGGCTTTCTATCTCCCTGGTTGGCAATCTTGTTTGGTTCAATTCTCCATGTGTGGCCACGAATCTGTGGTATAATAAACACACATCCATGCAAACACACATGCAGGTGCTGCTATTGAAGTTTTCATCACGCATGTACCTCGCTTTCTTTTTAACCTCTGACCCTGAAGCTCAAAGCAATTTTTGTCTTAATTTGGATTCATGCAAATTCTGGCAACTCAACAGTTTTTCTCAAACAAAAAAATATTTTGTGTACAAATAACACTTTTGAATAAATGAATGATGTTTGTATATTTTGTACATAGGAAAAAAAAACAACCCCATCAAATATAAGATTGATTTGTGTTTGCTTGAATACAACAAAGAATACCATGTCATGTTTATTGCTATTAATAACTTGTTCGTGTTTGGGGCTGTCTCTGGTTCAACCCTTCCCTCAATGACATTTGTTTTTGTTTTTGTGCTTCGGGCATTGTTAGGATTAATTATTATCTAATGCGATGTTTTCATTTCATTCATTTGGCTTGAAACTTTTATTTTTGCGATAAACTAAAAAGGTGTTTAAATCAGAGGAAAATATCGACAAGATGAACAAACCTTATTCAGATCGTAAAGAGTCAGATATATAATTTTTTAAAAAGCAAACAAATGAAAGCTCAATAATCTGTAAACGTATGTGAAAGCACAGGGGTGGATGCCACCCATGTGATAACCCTATTCCTGTTGACTGAAGTGTGATAAGAGTGATATGACTGGACCGACTGGCTGTTCTCTAATAAAATAAATACAAATACGTACTGTAAACCCTTTTGTGGACTTGTGTGGTGTTCTGCGATTGAATCACGTGCAATGGGGGAATCCCCTCAATTCCCCGCCCGATCAAACATCAAACCTTTGGCTGTTGGTGGCCCTTCGGTAAACGAATCAATCGTTAGGTTGTGAATAATATTATTATAATAATTCTACGATCCCTCGTGATAGAAGACGGCAGGACACTTACCTTTGATTCGTTGCCGGAGGGCCCACGTTGTGTAAACTATTATTAATACAGAGTATTTATTTAACTTATTTGACAAAATCATGTGATGAAGATTGCATAGGAAATTATCTCTCTGCAGTTAAAGAAATGACAAAAGGAAGATGCTATTTAATTTATGGTTTATTTCATAACTGTGTTAGTAGTGAAACTAATATTTGGAGATGGCAACGAAAAGCTTCGCTAGTTGTTTGAATGTGCCTTCTGATTTGTTATCAAGTATCTCTAGTTTTTTGTTTCTATTTCTAGGCAAACTGTTTTCTTTCGGCTGTTATTTTTTTTCTGTGATTTTTTTAAAAACTTTGTTTTCTGTTAATATTATTTGCATCCCTTCTACTTAAAGTGGTATCTAAGTTTTCATCAGAAATCCTTTCTCCTGTTAGCTCTCGGTAATTTTAAAGAAATACTTTTCTTCTCGTTTTTTGAGTTACAGTAAACTGTGTTTCGTGTGTTCGTTGCGTGAAAATGTTGGCTTTTTCTGTGTAGTGACGGCTGTTTTGTTGCCCTTCCTGTTCACTGACAGCCTGCCTCTTGTGCTTGCTCGCAAAACGTTTGTGATTTTAAACCAGACAGTTATTGAGGGAATGAACCAGGGACGTCTCCGAAGCGAGACCTTGTGATGAAATTTTGGAGCTTGTCTCCAGTGAATATGTATTAACTCGTATTTCAGATGTATTTCATACTACCCTTCTTTAATATATTTTGTCTCATAATGTAAATACCTTTATTACCATTTTCTTTTGTGCAACTTATTCCATTTTTTAAATAATCGTTTTTTGACAAATTTTACACGCTCCCTCTGGTTTTAAATGGATCGAAATCTGTCAGTATTACGTTTTCTGTTTTTTTAAAGCCTGTAAACGGCAGCCATTTTTATACTGTCAGTTTGTATTAACCACACCCCACCTCCCATGGAGAGACTACTGTCGTCATCCAGGACGACTGGTTTATTGTGTACAAACCATCGTGTAATGAACTCAGTGTCAGATTTTGTGCATTTACTACATTTTGTACATGGTTGTGTGGGAGGGACTGAACGAACAAGATCAGAGAGAATGCTCAGGCAAAATGCCTCGTGTGGTTGTGTTTTGTACATAATTGTAAATGATTTTAAGGTGGACCAACATTTTTACTTTTTTTGTACCTGTGTGAAAAATTTGAAACATTTTCATATCATCATTATGTTGTATTTCATTGTGACATTGAAGCATTTTCACCCCTGCAACAATTATCATGTCTTATCCAATGCATTTTCACGGAGCAACAATGTACATTAAGCATATTATACAATACCCCTTATGTTATTTGATCTGTTTGCATTTGTTAGTACATAATAATAATATCTTGCTGCAACTTCTTCTCCACATGAGAAAAGAGATGAAAAACTCCTACTGATCAAATTGCCTACGATTCCATAATGTTGACTTGATGGAATTATGATGTTAGCCTCGCCATCAATTTTTGGAGCTAATTTTTTTAATGTAACTTGTCTCATCCATCGAATTCATTTGTTGTTTTGTTCATCTTTTCATCCATATCAATTTTTGCATAGTTAGTCAAAAGTTTTTTTTAACATAAGTGAAAGTGTCTCCATTATCTTGTTACTTGTTAAGATGAGCGAACATATCTATAAAACTGCTTCAATTTTATACATATCTATTGAAAAGGGTTAGCCACAAAAAATGTTGAATGTGGAATCTTAATCATTACGGTTTCGTTTCTTCATTGATAATGTTACAAGTCTCATATGTTTATTTTTAAGGAGGCAACTTTTCTCTATCAATATCAATGGATGTCTTGGAGAATGCAAACAAAAGAAGTAGCAAATACTATTACACATTTTCAACCTCTTTAGTTTTGAAGCAATGCTTCCACTGCCCAACGGCGTCTTTCTTCTCTTTTCGTCACAATAACGAGCATCTTACTTTCCACATGTTTAGTTAATCATCGTTGTCGCATTCTGATCATCCAAGTATTGCCTTACTTTTCCTTCTTCCGATCTTCTCTGTCTCTACACTCTATTGAGCACTTAGTGACGCCCTCGTCCCGTCGCGTCACAGGCACAGACTTAGCTCTTCAATTCTTTCAAGGTGCAAGTGTTCCCAAATGAAAATACAAAAAATTCTCTACACTCTCCATTACCTTCTCTGTATAGATATTACATGGAACACACTTCAATAAAACATTGACTTTAAAATTGTGGGTTTGAACCCTGAAACGTTATGCACAATGGCAATTCCAAGTATATATAAATAAAGCTCAACGCAATATTTTATCTCCTTATGTGTAATATTTGCACTCTCTCGAAGGACCATTTATTACAGTGTTAAAGTCCACTCTATGTTTTCTATATCTATCAATTACGTATAAAGTTCGCTCTGTTTCTATTTCTAGGCATGAAATGTTTTAGCCCTTAAATCAAAACGAACAGATGCATCTGTTATGCCATCCAGACTTTATTTCTCTAGACATGTTTGCCTGCAAGTTGATCAAATCCCTGTTACGAAAAAAATTCATTCCACTATGTAATCAAACATGTCTTTCTTTCCAAAAAAGTTATTTTTCTATGCCTTTAAAAAATTAGAGTACCTAATACGTTTCCAAAGTTTCATTTTTTTTCTTCAGAGAATGGCCTTTCCTGTAATCTTGGGAATCTTAGAAGTGTACAGTTCTTTTTCTTGAATGCATGTACAGTTTGTTTTAAAAATTGTAACCACTTGAACAATTCAAGAAAGCAACTTTGTATATCTAACTCGTATAATATTTGTTTTATTTTATAATGGCGAAGTGGAAGTAGATAATATTGTTATGTCAACCATTTGGTGATTTAATTGCAGTGGGAGATAATTCTAAAAGTTCTATATAAGTTAAGTACGTGTCATTTAAAAAAAAAAAGTTTAAATAACTTTACGGCCAGGCTACAGTAAGGCACTTTTACGTTTTAGATTTAATTTGGAATCATTGGGGATAGACTTACAATCGTGGCGATAGGATAATAGATACAGTAAAAGAAGCTATAACTAGCAATCAATTTGTGTCTACTGTGAGATGAAAGATCTTATAATTCTCTTTGACAGATGATACACATATTCTCTTGTCTTCTCTATTTACGAGACTCAATATGATTTGTTGTCTTAAAGAACGAACATCATCTTTTATGTCAATGACATCTTATTTTATGTTTCCATCAGAAATTGTCTCCATGTCAAACCATGTTGTCATTATCACAATCTTATATTTTAGATGGCAAATATATTACTACTACTACAGATCATCTTTTTACTCCACTTTAAAAAAATGAAACCGTTGTTTTTTAATTAGATAATAAAATATTCAAAATGATATTCCTCTTGTATTTGCGTCAGTCTTTGACTCATCGTGTCGATTGTTTCCAATGTCTTGGTGTTGTGTGTGATTATCGTCTCGGTGGTGGTAGTGATAAAATGGTCTTGATGGTGGTGGTGGTTGCGTTGAGAAGCTTGTTTCGATGGTGGAGTTGGGGAGAGGACATGGTGATGGTGTAAAATGGTCTTGATGATGGTGGTGGTGGTTGTGTTGAGAAGCTTGTTTCGATGGTGGAGTTGGGGAGAGGACATGGTGATGGTGTAAAATGGTCTTGATGGTGGTGGTGGTTGTGTTGAGAAGCTTGTTTCGATGGTGGTACAATACGTGGTGGTAGCATGATGGAGCTAGGGAGAGGACTTGGTGACGATGTGAAATTGTTGGCTGGCGCCTCTGGTGGACACTACTTCTGTTTCTTATCTTTTGGGTTTATCTATCATCTTACATTTCCAGCACTCTCTCCAGTGCTCCCTTGACAAGCATACACACACAGCTGTTTTGTATTTGATAGCTCAGTCTTGGTCCTGCTTGTAACCCTGATAGACTTATGGTCATCCTCCAGGTCTTACATTGTGGTACCTAACTACAGGGTCACTTGTTATCTAGGACTGAGTACCTTTGTACACACAGGGCAGTATAATATCCTGGATCTCCCTGGACCATAATAGTGTGTGACGTGGGTGGTGGCCATCATCTATTTGTATGTCCTGCTTTCTGATTGTGAGAGAGTGGGCGGTTGGCGGGCGCCTCTGGTGGACGCTACTTCTGTTTCTTATCTTTTGGATTGATCTATCATCTTACTTTTTCCAGCACTCTCTCCAGCATACACACACA
>JAUEKZ010211563.1:5091-23041 GCA_031471865.1 Melibe leonina
TTCCTCTTTCTCTCTCTTTTCCTCTTTCTCTCTCTTTTCCTCTTTCTCTCTCTTTTCCTCTTTCTCTCTCTTTTCCTCTTTCTCTCTCTTTTCCTATCTCTCTCTTTCTCTCTCTCTCACACACACACACATAGCAACACACACACATTCAAACACACACCACTGTACCTCATGAATCCTGGCGATGCCTGTCATAAGAGTGGTCTCCCCAGGAAACTGCACCAGGGCCTGTTTGTAGACTTCCACCGCCCCCAGTGGCTGATCTAGTCGTATATACACTTTGGCAAGATGGAGGTACGCGTCGATAGCCTCATCTGTTTTCAAGGCTGATCGTAGCTGTTTCTCTGCATCACGATACATCCCAAGCCTTTTCCAAAGATAAAATTAACTATGAGCATCTCCTTTTTTGAGTTCCACTTTATCTTACACAAGTTTTTTTTTTAAAAGAGACTTCACAGACGTTTTTTACTTATACTAGCTTTTTTATTTAGACCAATTGACTAATAGCTAATTCAGAGGTTTCAAAATCTGGTACATCAAGCATCTGAGGAGTTTTTCCATCTCAATTGAAGACATTTATTGACTTTTTAAAAATTTCCCATAGCTCATTCACACAAATAGTTTACAAATGGAGATGGTTTGGTCAGAAAGTAGACAATGACAGTTACCTGTAGTAGCATTTGGCCAAGGCAACTTTCCACCACCAGTCGCTAAATTTACTTGCTTCTGTTGCAAGGGCAGCCAATTCTAGAGCCTTTCAGGATCAAAATATATTCAAAAACACACATCTAATTAAGGTGACTTACAAAGGGCAAGACCTTTTATTTTTTATAAAATGATTAATTAATCAATTTTTGTCATATCTCAACAGCTCAATTACAGTTGAAAAAATGAACATAAATATTCCTTATCAAATTGTTTAACCCTTACCTTGCTGAATTCTGATATGGTTTCACATTACTGACTCTGAATTCACAATCAAAATTAAAGTTTATCTTACTAAACAGCCCAATGAAAAAAAAACATCATGAGGTTTAAGAATTCCTGGGAAGTTTCCCTTCGTTTCCAGGGTTTGCTTCTCAAGTCTAAAAACTTAACAGGTTCCAAGTCAGTGGAATTTTGCAATTGATCATTTTTTACATTAAACACACTACTTTTTTTTGCCATTCAAACCACTGATTATACCGATCTCTTTAGATTGGATTATCATGAGGATAATGATTATTTTCAAGAATATTTAATGCAATTATTACAGTTTGAGTATGTGGCCCTGAAAGTTTCATTTTGACACTTAGAATTAGAATGATTATGGAGTTATTAATTTTCCACTATGGGTGATATAAATCCCTACACCTCTAAACGCTCAGCAAGGGAAGTGACATGGTGAACAAAAGGGCTTCAAAGTTTAGTGTTAACCAAAGAGTGCCATTCCTCACTCAAGGGTTGGAGAAAGTAATCTTCAATAGACCAGCATCCTAGCCAATTATAACTTTTCCCTTTCATACTACAGAATCAGAAATTTAGCTCCATCTTTAGAGCAAAAGGTTCAAAACGACATACTTACTTACTTCTTTCTATAAAGTTTTACGGTCCTGTATTATTTCATAGCAACACATCAATTCTATGATTATTCTTACATTTCTGACATCATTTTCATGATGGAAGATGTACTCAAACAGTCCCTTAGCCAGACTGGGTCGGGCTGCGTACTTGGCAAAGTTGAGTCGTGCGATGTTGATGAATGGGCCATCAGGGGTCGACAGCATAGAGGCCTGACAATGAAAGAAACACAGACAAAAATATACTACAGATTTAGCATAATAGGCAAGTCTCAAATGCTTGTATTATCATATTGTATATGATAAGACATGAATTGAGGATGTTTATAAATCTAGTTACAAGATCAGATGCAACAAAACGAGAGGAAGACAAGAGCAAAGAACTCACTGTTCCCAATCGTACAAAACGCCCCGATGCACTTGTTACAGGTCTCGCCGTGTGAGCAGTTCTAGGTGTCCGTAATGCCTGCTCCATTGTGCCAGGTCGTCCCGACTGTGTTCCTGGTCTCACAAACCCTGACAGAGGGCGACCCCCTTGGGTTGTAGGTCTGCAATAAAAAAGGATCTGATGCTTTTACACAATCCACTATTCGTTGGTATTTAGAAAACCAAAACCAAACCACTTGTCCTTCCTTGTCTTTAATTGAATTCTACACCACAAAAATAAACACCTTATAAATTGCACTGACATCCACAAACAGTGCCCAAAAGTGCATTTAATATTGACTCACATATCACAGAAAATAAAAACACAAGTTTTCACATACAACTGCATTAAAATGGACAACCTATTATGCAAAGATAGTATTAAAATTCACACAAAGAAAAATGTGTTGTGGCTATTGTCAGAACATACCTATGCACGAACAGTCAAATGTATTCACACACACACACACACACATACACAATCAGTTATCAAATGCTAAACAATTTTAAAAATTAGCAACAATTATTAAACACAGATACTTCAATATTTCTCAGCGTAGGCAATGAAATAACACATTAAAAAGAACCCTTTTTTCAGTTGTCATACTTTTGATGACCATAAAGGAGACAAGCAAATGCAAATAACAAGCATGACAGGACAGATATTCATATATTACTCTTTAGAATTATATCCCAAATAATAATTAAAAGGACAAATGTATGCCTTTCATGGGTTCCTCCAACAATTTGGATCTGATGCGAAAGTTATAGACTTATTCATGTCTTGGTCAGATGAACTGACGACAGGCTTAGCTATGTGTTGCTGTCAGTGTCCAAGTAATATGTACCCAATGAGGAATAAAAACCATGCAGTGTGTTTACCTGACTCCTTGGCTGGGCCCACTTTGTGCAGTGCCAGGTTTTCTCAGGGAGGTTCCTGGTCTGGCTATGTTGGCAATGACATTATCGTCCATCAATATATCCGCTATTCCTTCCTCATCCACTTCCACTTCATCCACATACACCTGGCCTGTCAGAGCCCTGGTTTTCAGGTGCCATGCTGCCTGCAGCATTTATAACATATATTGAATTTGATGATAAGATCTACTCAAAGCAATCATGAATTGATTCAAAGATTGATATTAGCTTTTTTAAGTCAAGTTTGGTTCAACCCTAAAATCAAATGAACAACCAACACAGCAATTACAGCTCTCTACAAGGTATGTATATCATTAGTTAGAGTATTTTAACGCATTTAAATTCATATGCATAGTTTTTGACATTACCTGACAAGAAGTTAAAATTCCCTCATATTAAAATTTCCCTTGAATTATCATTTCAGCGTCTATGGCAACCACTCAAATAGATTCTCACAAAAGACTTACCTGATCATAGGGATTTTTCTCGAGAATCTTAGTACATAAGTCAACGCATTGTTTATACTTTCTCCGTCTAAAATAACTGTACGCTAAATACAAAGGATCCATTGTCAATTGAATAATAGAAATATGTCAAGGATTACACTTGGGAAAGTATGTGAGAATGTGCTGCTAAGTGTCAGCAACTTCGATTGTAATTTACTATCGATAATGCAAAACATGCATCGGTCAAAAGCAGCCAGTGTTTTGGGTTTTTTTTGTAGTCTAGCATGATATAAGTCGAATAATGAATATCAAAATATTTTTTTGATTAAAAGCTTATAAATGATATCTAATTCTATCTCTCTAAAGCGAAAAAAATAAATAAAGATATTATATATTTGTTCTGTCAATGTACGGACAGAAAATATGCCAGTCTTGTTTTTATGGTTACCTGACTGTCAGTAAGTAAATAAACACTGCTCTGACGGTTTCACCTGGACCCGAACTTGGCAAAGTTTGGAACCTTAGCATTGCTCCTACCTTGCCTAAGGACATTTCTATCTAGGCGTAGACCTCTCTACACCTATTTCGAACTATGGTATAATTTGCTGAAACCCTTGATAACATTGTAAGTACACTGGATTTAGTTTAGGGCAGATTTTGATAAAAACAATCCAAAGAAACATGAATGTTATAGTGTCATTCCTGACGAGCTTTCTTTTGTTTCAGAGTTCTCAACACTGTTGATCTTTCTGTGGTAAATTTCAGGTATGAAATTATCTATCTAGTCTAATTCAGATCTCGTTTTTGTCCTCTAGTTATCCCGCTAGCAACAAAATGAGATTGATTTGCCAGGAAGAAGATTTGACACTTTAATGGTCAAAGTTTATAGTTACTTAGAAGTATTGCTGGGGTTTTTTTTATTGGGGGGGAGGGTTGCTTTTTTTTTAAACGTCACAAATCTTTATCATATTTATATTATTTATCATATCTTTTGTTTATCTTCACGTTTCCTCTCATTGAAATCTTATCTCTACAGGTGCAGACATGACCATGGATGGGACTGATACCGATCAGTTGAAAGAAGCCAGCACTTCAGATGCTTCAGGGATAAGGAATGGAGTTGCTTCACAGGAGTCTCTATCAAAGAAAAAGCCACCAGGGGAAATTGATGAGAGTGAATATGAACAAGGGTTTGAAGGAGGAGAAGAAGATGAAGAGGAAGAAGGTGATTGTATTATTGTATATTTTTCTTACATCCTCCAAATTTCTGAATATGTTATTTTCACAAGTTTTGGGTCCAATAAATTTTACTCATATCATAGAATTAACTCCTATTTTAACTTAGTTCTGTCTGAAAGCTTAATCAAAGCTGTGTTTATAAATCATTTAAACCTATATTTTGTATATATTTGATTGATAGAGTAAAACTTGTCATTCAGTCTTGCTTTGAAGGTTTTCAAATGCCTTCTTACTATTCGTTTGATATTTTGGATGATATATCTTTTATATACCCCTGCCTTATCGTTTGCATCTATGCTCTAGAGCTCAATTTTGGAAATGCGTCAACCTACAGTGTGAAGGAGAGGAATGCTTTGTTTGGGAAAGGCCTCAACTTTGAGAAGAAACAGAAACCTGATCAGGCCCTCAAGTGCTACTTGGAGAGTATGAAGGGAATACAGAGTAAAAGCCACTATGCCCTTCTTCCAGAATGCCTTAAAAATGTAAGTTGTATTAAGACCATCAGAAGACTTTCAAACTTCGGCAATGATCTTGTGATAGTAAAAGATAATGATATCAGATTTCAGAAGAAATTGGAGGACAGTCTTTACTGTTTGTATCTCTCTTCATTTACTATTTACAATTTGAAATGAGATGTAGCAAAGGGAAAAGATGACTGTCTTAGATATTGTATTATGATAACTTTGTAGCCATTGTGTATTTTATCCTCATTATTGAAAACATGTTCCTGTTTAAAATTCGTTTTTTCCTCTTTTTTTCATCACCAGATAGCAGATATCTACCATGCTCAAGGAAACTGTATCCTTTTGAGAATTAAAAAAAAAAAAAAAGATTTCACCTGTTTCTCTTTCATTATTTATGGATTTTATCAACCCTTCTCCCCGAATTACACTTCTACAAACAGTTATATTATATTAGAATACTACTTTGCACTTAACCTCTATTATTTTAGTTTGTTTTTGTAAAGGGCTCTTTTTATTCTCACAGTCAGCATATGTGATCAGTTTCCCATGTTTTAGTCGAGATATTTGTAAATGTTTCCGATATTATTTCCCCTTAAACACTGAACAGATGAAAAGGCAATTCAGTTTGCCCAAGCAGAGAAACTCTTTTATGAAACTGCTCTGATTGAGACAAAAGAAATACAGATGAAATTGGGTAAAAAAAAAAATTCTAAGTTTGTGTCTGCATCTACCATTTCTTTCAGACAGTAGGCCTATTCCAAATATTATTTTTTTTTATATTCTGGCCAAGTGATTGGAGAAATCAATTTGATGTACTATTGAACCAGTGATGAATTATCTGCACCTTTTTTGGCAATTCATTTTGAATTGATAAACTACCAATCAAAACAGATTTAACTAACCTGTTAATTGCTAAGCCATAGATTTAATATTTTTATAGTTTCCTCATGTTTTATTTTTAATGTACTTTTCAGAGGGTGAAGAGGATGAAACGCAAAGCGAGACTCCAAAAGATCTGAATGAGTTGAACTTTGAAGTATTGAAGGCAGAGGAATATGAGCACCTGGCGAGGCTATGTCTGGATAATGGACAGTAAGCAAACACGACACATTAAATCCACAAACATAACACATTAAATCCAGCAAACATGATACATTAAGTCCTTCATGATGCACAGTAAGTAAACACAACACATTAAATCCTGCCTAATCCACATTAAGTAAACACAGCACATTAAATCCTGCCTAATCCACAGTAAGTAAACACAACACATTAAATCCTGCCTAATCCACAGTAAGTAAACACAACACATTAAGTCTGGCATAATGAAAAGTAACCCACAAGGCTGTTGTATCTCAGGGTTATTACTTAAATTTTCAGGAAAAGTGTAATTTATAGAAGTTTTGATGTTATTTCAGGCCTTTATAAAAAGAAATAGATGATTTTAGTTCCTGATTTTCCTCACTCATTAAATATGTTGGTTTGTTTTTTTTAAGGGGGGAGGGGGGTTCCATTCTTTAATTACATGTTAAAAAGTCACCAACTATCCAAAACGTTATCAAATTCATCTCTACTTTATTCACAGACCCCAGCTTGCATTGGAATACGTAGGAAAGGTGAGTGCATTATTGTAAGACACAACTTTTCTTGGTTTGCTGTAATGAAATAGGCCCACTAGAAATTGGTTCCAGTTCTCTAAATCTTTCATTGCATGTATTCATTTTCTTACTCATTTTCACATGACCTTATGGGCTTTTGCAGTGTGCCCAGATACGGCAGGATGTGTTAGGCAACAACCACATCAAGACGAGGGAGACCCTGGACTTGTTTGCATCTGTCTACGCTGAAGTCGGCAAAGAAGAGTACTCAGGTACGTTACGTGTGGGCTGTGTGTGTGTTTGTGTAGTAGGAGGAGGGTTTGGAACATAAAAATTCCTTGTCTGGTCAGGTCTTCTTGCACAAAAACACACGAGCAACAGAGGAATGATTATCATTTCCCATTACAAAGGATAATCAAGTGCCCATCCACTCCTTAAATCCTCCAATCCAAACCCCTTGATAATAAGAAATCAACATAGATCACTAAGACACACAAGGAGGTAGGGGGCATTAAGTAGATCGTAACCTAGTGCACTGACGCTATTACACATAGAAACACTTTGGTCCTGTGCTTGCACAGTTCATGGTAATTCGAAAAAATGATTGCATTTGTGCAAGCCACATGCTTCCAAAAAATTTATGTTGGGATTTTGTCATTATTTTTGATTAATCAATATTGAAATTTTGTATTAAGACCCCACAAATTTAATTGGAAAAAATCAGGAAAATGAAATTATTCTGGATTATTAGATTAGATGTGACATATATTTGCTGTTCTCACTCCTTGCAGACTCCATCAATGAGATGAGGTCCCTGTTGGACAGAGACGCAGGTCTTGATGATGCTGATTTTGTGCCGGAGGTGGTCATTGGAGATAGCCCCGCACTAGAGCCTGTCTCCATCCTGAGACAACGAAATGTTTCCACTCACATTTCAGGGGGTGACAGCCCAACTGGTGTGTATTTTTGTCATCATTCTCACTCTCTTTGTTTCCCTCTCTCAGTTTGTCTCTCACTCACTCTCTTTGTTTCCCTCTCTCAGTTCATCTTTCTCTCTCATTCTCTTTGTTTCTCTCTCTTAGTTTCTCTCTCACTCACCCTCTTTGTTTCCCTCTCTCAATTTCTCTCTCTCTCACTCACTCTCTTTGTCTCCCTCTCTCTCTCTCTCTTGCTCTCCTGTTAGTCATTTTTCCATCTCTCTCTCTCTCTCTCTCTCTCTCCTGCTCACACTCTTTGCCTCTTTCTCAATCACTGTCTATCTCTCTGTCTCACACTCTCTCTTACTCTCTCTCCCCCTCTCTCCCTCTATATCTGTTCTTCTTAACCTCATATACTAGTTTGTTACTAAAGGCTCATCCTCTAGAAGTTACATTTCAGTCATCCTCAACCATTGTTATAATGATTATGGTAACGATACGATGATAATATTCATAAACGTATATAGTGCCCAACATCAACGGAAAAGAACTCTTTACAGTTCACAATAATCTAAATCATGATACATATTGGCACACTCTAATACAATATTTCTCAAGGAAAACCTACATATGGAACCTCCACACAGTGCTTATTGATTAGTACGTAGTTACATGAAGGATTGCCCTGTGCTGAAAAAAGGTTACTTTTACATTGCAGGCCTTATGCACCTGCTGATACTGAGATGATTTATACTTAGGGTAATATATTGCATAGTCACTCAGTTTTCCTCTTCTTTTTTTTCTCTCCCCAATGGGATTCAGAAAAGAAGCAAGTGCGATTCCACGAGTCTGTGGATGACAGCATCAGAAGAAAGCGTCATGGTACGAACAGATACATACCTCCATTCATCCACCCTTATGAACATATGTATGCTCTGTTCTCCCTTGTCTAATACTTGATATGGTGGAAACTGGCCGTGAGATCTGCTAATATAATTGTACTTATTCTGCTCAAATTTTTAAATATTTATTTGTAGCTTTTTAATTGATAATTTTATAATGGATTTTAAAATTGAAAAAAAATTATATGAGTTGTTTTCTGTGGAGAGGTAAAGTATGATTAGAGTCAGTAGCAATTGTGAATGGATACAGAGTGTATATGCCGTGTGTGCTTTCCAGAGCTGACCAGAAACCTGATCATTCTCTTAACAGCCCTAATCGTCATGATTATCGGACACACCCTGTCCCAGTCTGAATCTCTGTGGTAAACCTTAATGGCAACACAAGTACAAGCAATATGCATCACATTCATCTCATGCATATTAATGTTACACCATCACCTCTTCACCACATGACTTATAAAGCACCGCTGCCGTAGCTCAATGGTGTAGAGTGTCTGCATCATAACTGGTCGGTCGTTGGTTCAATAACTGGCTGTGTCATACTGAGAGACTCTAAAATTGACATTTTAGCAGCTGTCGTGCTGGGCTCTCTGCATTATTGGAAAGCACTAAGGGCCGGTTTCAGGATGCAAGACTAGATTTTAGTCGAGGCTAAGCTCTAAATTTAGCTAAATTTAGGTTTGAAAATAATGCGGACAGCTTTTTCATTTGGTCATGATAGTGACATCAATATAAACATTCTCTTAAATCTCATTGTACCACCATTCTCGCCTACCGCCAACTTTTGGCTGTGGAACAGATTGTCCACTATGTAAAAATACCAAAAAGACTTACAAATTAGTGATAGACCGTCTATGTTTATGTAGAACTTCCTGTACGTCACCAAAAAAAAAAAGTAGAATGCTGGCAAAAAATCTTGATGGCGTTTAGTGTTAAAATATACACACTCACACACATACACACCTTCTTTTGAAGATATAAATAACACTACTCCTCACTCTCAATATCTCATGTGAGGCCTGAAGGATCTTTGACATGGCATCTTTTATATTGTATCTTTTAGAATCTCTCTCTGTATGAGATAATTGTGATGCTGAGCTTAAGGCCTACCGTACTTGAATTTTTTACTGTTACAGTTCATCGTTCACATTTTAATTTTATTTTAATTGAAGTTCATTGTCTTTCTCAGAATCATCATGAGGATCTTTTTGTTTTTCTTTTCTTTTACTATTTGGGTTTCTTTTCAGCATTCTATTAATTAAGCAAAGGTTTAAACCAGGCATTGGATGACAGCTCAATAGGTAGAGAGTCCAACTTGGAACTGATTGGTTGGTTCTTGTTCAAAATTGGCTGTGCCATACCTTAGATTGTTAATTTGGCATTTTAGCGGCTGTCTGTCCCACCAGGCACTCGGCAATATGGGGGCAGCCCTAAGACTGGTTTACTAAGTCCCAGTATAAAATGACTGGGAGAGATATTCAAGTCAGCCATCCATCAATCTCTTTGCCAAGAGAGCTCCACTATTGAAATGTGCTATTTTGTGTTAAGGTTATAAAAGGCAATCATGGAGCAACAAACAATAAATAGAACTACCTACATACATATCAGTCCTCAGTTATGTTTATCTGCACATAATTCAAACTTGACTTTCCTTGATCAAAGAGATTTCTATTAAAAAAGCACAGAAGCCTTGTCTTACCGCCTTAGGACATTTTTTTACCAACCTAATCCGAGTGGCTCTTTGACCCTCTTGTGTCAACTAAATGAGATAGGCTTTTAACAATTCGAAAACCAAATTTTGTTTTGAATTTGAAAACATGGTCAAAGCTTTCCATTTCATTTTTCTGAAAACTACAATAAGTAGACATAAGGTGACCCAAGGTTAAATAATGAAGTCTTAGCAGAACATTGACTATGTGGTTAAAACTTTCTTTGATCATTTTCTGAAAACAACTTAAGGAGAAAGAATCTGTTTTATCAACGTTACATCTATGTTTGACTTGTACAGTCCAATATGTTAGTAGTATCCAGGAATCTGTGACTGTCATAGCCATCCTTCTTTCCCCCAGAGGAAATGGTGTCGCTGACTATGACGTTGGTGCTGCTTGGTATCTGTTTCCTGATCCTGGGGGCGCTGGGTGTGTGGCTGTACTGCTCCATGGACAGGGTCCAGACCTGCCCCGCCCTGGCACACCGCCTCAAAGCCTGGGCCCTGGCACTGCGATACCGCTTGCACCAGATCACCTCCTACATTTCTTCTTCCTCTTCCTCTGGCAGCCCAAACAAGATGGAGTATGCAAGATAGTAGCTACGGCCCTCCTGATTGTCTTTGTCTGATCAGACCTGAGCAGAAAAGTATTTGCATTGATGTATAAGGACACTGTGCAAAGTGCTTCTTAGAATAATGTTCATCCATGCCATTGAGTTGATATATCAGTCATGAAACGATTGTGATATATATTAACTAAGATATTTTTGTCCAAAGTTATATGTCAACATAGTCACAGAAACCATCTTATTTTATTGTTTTTATTTATAATCCAAATGTCTATTTTCTTTTTTTTGGGGGGGAGTTATGGGTTTTTTTTCCACCCCTTAACACCGCATAATGCAGTCATGGGGCTTACCTCTATGTCTGGTTATTTTTATCAGTCTAGTTAATTAAACCATTATCAAATGCAGAGATATTTTTTGTGAAAATTGAAAAAAAATTTTTTTTAATTTTGTCACTGTCCTGCTCTGATCTGTGATTGTGAGAATGTAAAATAGCATTGCATCAGACTAAACATTTGATTTCGTTAAATTTACTAAGAAAAACGTAGACATGTAAGAGAGTGTAGATATTGATTTCTTACTATTTTAACAACAATGTTATCTACCTTATGGAAATTCATTATAGTCATCCCACAATAAGTCATTGGGCTTCATATCAGTCATTCCCTACACTACCAGTCCATAGTCATATGTGTGTGTATGTTTTTAACACTTGTTGTCCTCCTCCAGAGGGGTTTGTTGATAAATTTCCAATCAACTTATCATTCAATCTAGATGGAAAGGATTTGCTCTATGTCAACTTGTTAACCTGTTATCAATTAAATAAATGAAATGCTAATCTTGATTATCTTTCATATTTGTGATATTTTGACCTTTGAAATATTTTTTTAATGTAATTAATTACTTTTATGTTCATTTGATTTTATGACTTCTATGATGTCTAAATATCTATATTTATATGTTACACTTACCATCTAACTACCATTTCTTCTTCTCTTCTTCTTTGTTTGTGCAAATTTCCTATCTTTATTTATTTTTCTTTTTTTTCTGCTTATTTCATTTTTATGCATTTCACCTTTCCCGATTTTTTTATCCCGATTTCTCTGTCCAGTGCTAACAAGGAAGAAGAATGCGTGTTAGGCTGTAATATGTTTAATTCACCAAGCGCTTTGCTCTGTGATCAGTTGCACATTGACACTGGCTCATCCATCCATCCATAAACCCATCCACCCACCAATCCGCTCATCCACGGACCTATTACTCATCCATCCACCCACCTATCCATCCATTCATCTATCCATCAAACCATCGATACATCTACCCTCCATACATCTGCCCTCCCGCCCATCCATCACCTTTCTTCCTCATTAACTTTGTTTTTCTCTTTGCTGACTGCTTAGTGGTGATGATAAGAATGGACCGCTAAGCTTGGAATGAGATAAGTCCACTTTTTTTTCTAATTTTGGTTTTTGTTTCAAATACATGTTTGTCTTTTGTCCTGACAAAGGTCTTCAGATGATAAGAATGGACCGCTAAGCTTGGAATGAGATAAGTCCGCTTTTTTTTCTAATTTTGGTTTTTGTTTCAAATACATGTTTGTCTTTTGTCCTGACAAAGGTCTTCAGACCGAAATATTGGCATTGTCTTGTACTATCCTTGTCTTGACTTGCCTGTCGACTTCTCCTTTTATTGAACCTGTTGACTACTTGCCCATTGCAAGTTGCAAGGCTCCTCTCCGTCCAGCCAGCCTACAACAACTGAGTCGTGGAATTATTCACATAAAACAGTCAACTACTTTTTCCTATGTATTTGTAACTATACAAGGAAATAATAGCTAAAGAGGATGATGTGAAATGTGCAAACTCAGTCACAGTGTTTGTTCAGGATGTCATATTAATAATATGCACTAAGAGACAGTATCCCACTGAAGAGAGTGCATATTTCAGCAAGTCCAATGACAGAATTTTTTATTACATGCCTTAGTGCACACTTTAAACTCCTGGCAAGGTGGGTCACTTGCACTTAATTATGCTGCATATATGTGTTGTTGTTGTTGTCAGACAACCCTTTTTTTGACACTCTTTAGATCATAGTCAAAGTCAAAGCTCTTTCAACAAGTCATTTGCTCCCACACAGAGATAAACAAAGCTCACTCTAAAATATCTCACCCTGACACAGTATAATGATACCTGGCCAACTTCCAATATCGTGACCTTTTGGTTCTGGGGTCAATTTTTTTCCTTTTGAGCTATGGTTGCATTTGATTGCAGATTGTGTAGGTACTGAAAATCTGTTCCCGGTGTAAGCATGAACTAATGTAATGTAAGGTAAAATTTTAGTTTGGTATTTGGAGAGTTTATTTTAAATAAGACATTTTCATCTTTATTCAATTTCAACTCTTTCACCGACTCTCAGTTATCAACTGATCTTATTTTTACTTGTCGTGTTCTGTGTTGAGGTTAGTACCAAGAATAAGAAAGGTTTAGCGATGCAGTGTGAGAACTGATCCCTGTCTGTCATAGTGAGGGAACTTACTTATATCACCTTTGCCTGTCATTTCGCAATGACTTATTTTCATGCCTTTTTCCTTTTGTCTGTTACTTTTCACACTTAGTAGTTGTGGCATAGATGTGATGATCTGTATATGTTAATTAACAAAGTTACATTTTTACATGAAAATAGCTATACAAAGAAAAAGGCTTAGTGAAAATCAGATATAATGATGATTAGTTACACTCTTGGTTTAAAGAATACTTTATCTCTCTCAACCCTAACCCAAAAATATTTGGTTTGCATTAGTGAGTGCTCCTGTTTTTGTGCATATTTTTTTAAATTAATTTGTTGCATGAAGATTTTTCATACGCTACATTCTAAAAGTAAACAGAATAGTTTGAATTTGAACTTTTGTGAAATTTTAAACAATCAAATACATTTTTCTACTTGTTGTTCTTAGTTAGGTTAGAGAGAGAGTGCAACCTGCAGATGAAAGTCTAGGGGTGAGAGAGTTAATGATTTTGAAACATTAGATGTGTGACATTCAATTTTTTTTTCTAGTTTTCAGGTCAGAGACTAAATCAGAGTATCATAATTAACTACCTGTGTCAAATGAATTTTATTATGTAGTAGTAACACCAGTGTGCTATTACATCTCTTACCAGCCGTAGGTGTGTAGATGAATTACAGTTTTAGATAAAGAGGTGCTCATTTGAATCGTTTGGCCAAGTAAATCTTATTTATGACCTTATAATGACAAAACATGGTTAGTGATACTACCACTACCAGGTCATAGAAGCAATTAACTTTCACTGTTTTTGTATGTTCAAGAGGAACACATAATCATTATGGGAGATTGAGACTACAGTAGTGTATATGTGAAATTGTACAAATCTTATATAGACAGGCGTTTTACTTCTTTTTTTTTTCTTTTTTTTTTAATCACAATTGACTCATTAAATTTTTTCATATCTTTTTTTGTTTGTTTGAAACCAGAACACATTGATTTTCTTCTAAGGGTATGTTTCTATAACATTGATTCGTACAATGGGATTTGTAATTTGAGCAACCTTTTTCATTTGGCCAAAAAATAAAATGAAATACATTGTAGTATGGATTTTCAAATATTTTTTGTTTACCCCTATAGAGATGCCCACAATGCCAATGATGATTTATGTATAACTAACATTTCAGTTATTTGATAAAAAAAGATTTTACTAGAGAATTGTCAATATATTTTCAGGTTAAACTGTTTCTTTGCATCATACCTACATATTTATTTGTGATATCATTTCTCCACATTCATTGCTAATTTATCAAATAATATATTCTATTTATATTTATATGTAACAGCAACATTTATGTTCCATTACTACTTTGTTGGGGTTTTTTTTATGATTAGAAAAGATCGCTTTTTGGACTGTAAGTACCCACAAAGTCTAAACGTTATTTGCTTTTGATCAAGGGGAATAACTGTGGAACCGCATGCTTTTTAAATCTCACAAGATAAAAGAAAATGAGTTAGCGTGTAACACATTTGTCTACAAGTATGAATGGTTCTACAGGCAAAATTGGGTGTATAGCAATTTATTAACACACAACACCACCACAGACCAGGTGACCTGTCATGATTAGTTCAATTCATTCAACTAATCCTTTAAGTGCTAAGGTTATTTTTTAAGCTACTAACTAGCGATTAAAAGCTTCAAGCTATGCCTGTTCTCATTCCAGATAAAAACAAATTTCAGTGGCTAAGATGCCAAAAGCCTGAAATGCAAGCTTTTGGCATATGATAATCCACTGAAACTTTATTTATCTGGTATAACAACTTGTTATTTTTCAAGATTTTGCATGTAGAATTCGACCCCACAGTGAAAGGACTAAGACAGCAAAAGCCATAAATGTTTTGTACTTGTAATAATATGTTGTCAACGGTTTATAAATGAATCAGTTGCAATTTGATTCATCTTTCAAGTTGATTAGCCGGGTTTTGTATCTTTCTTTATGTCAGTTAGTGAGTATGATGAGCTGTTTTAGGTTTGCATTCTTGTTGAGTAATAGTAATACTGTATTGCTCTTTTGGAATGCACCATCGAGTTGATGTTTATCATTGATATAGCCTGTATCATAGACTGAAACCTAGTTGTACTGCCACCCATTACCCTGTGATTCTCACCTAGCACTAGTTTTTGACTGTGCAACGGATCAGCTACTCTATAAAAACACTTCAAGCCTCTTTTTACTATATCAACAATTTTATAGATGATAAGTATTCATGACTCGCACAAGGTGCATAATTACTTCTCCGCATGCCAAAAAATTTGTCACCTCTTTACTCAACTTTACCAGACAAAACACCTCTCAAACGCTCACTACAGATCACAATAGTGCATGATGTGGGCAGTAGCCATCATCCTGTTTGTGTGTCCTGCTTTGTGATTGTTGGAGGTGATTTTTTTCCCCCCGCTTTGTTACCTTTTTTAAGAGATGCTATTTGTTTCCTTTAAATCATCTCTCTGTGAAATGTCCCTGGCAGGGTCAAAGTATGGCTGTTCTTTTAACTAGCCTATAATCTTACTTAATATGACCATAGCAGTTGCAAGTGCCCTAAAAAACCTATTTCACCATCCTTTACAATCACTTTGCTCTACTACATAACAAATTGTAGTTTCGTTGTACTGCCAGTCTTTTTACATTGCCCATTTTTGGCAAGGTTTGAGTGTCCATATAAAATAGGGTGTGAGTACCATGACAGGATTTTACCGTCACAGGATGTTACCTGCACGCTTGATTAGGTTACTACATAGAATAGGATGTACATGTGTGTGTCTTGTGTGCAGTATTTTGTTGTGACAATAACGATGATGTTACGTTAATCATACTTTCAGTTGTTTCGTTTCTTCATTCTTCATTCTCATCGGTGCAGGAAGACAGAGTAGATTCTACAAATTCTGTACTCTTGCTCTTTAACCCTTTCACTGCAAGGTCTGATTCTAACTGAACAGAAATATGCAAAATCTTCTAATGTACATGTTCTTATGGTATAAATTATACCAGATAAATCAGATTTCAGGGAATTTACGTATATATGCCAAAAGCCTGAATATCAGTGTCTTTTCATATGTAAGTTCATTGAAATCTAACTTATCTGGTACTGGTACAAAAACAGTATCTTGAAGATTTTGATGTACAGTTAGTACTTGGAGAAATAACCTTAGCGCTGAAAGGGTTGGCACAATTGTCTATGGTTAACTGCTGATTTTGTATTTGAGTTGTCATATTTCACCATCAGTTAGGTATTCTAATACACGTACCTCCAATTAAATTTGAGAATATTTCATTTCTAAATAAACTTTAAAATATGTCTGATGAGAACTTCTTTATCATTAATTTATCTTTGTTTAATTCTTTATTTGATTTTAAGATTTTATTTTTCAGCCATTATAATTCTATATAACCTATTACTTTTACTAAAACCTTTTAAAATGGTATTAAAGGTTTATGGAGTTTGACCACCTCCATTAATTTTTTACTAAATTTTATTTAACTCCCACCTACTAAATCACCATTCCAGGTCAACATCATACACAATTTGATACACATTGAACACTTTACTACAACTTAAACTTGATAATAGTGATTTAATTAGTCATAGTAATAATAAAAGATGCTCTATTTTTGCAATTCTTGAATGACGTCATTATCCAATAGTTGTGGGTGTACGACTGCCAAGTGCCAAGTACTGCTGTGTTGTAACTTCAAGGAGTTTTATTCTATCATAATGAGTCTGTGAGTAAAGTTTTTTCTCTGTAACCAGTTATTTCTATGAATTCGGAACATTGGAATGTGTATTGTGTTAACATAAATATTATGTATTTTCCATTGAAGGATTAAAATGGGATTTGATGCAACTTTTTTCCTGAAAACATAAATGCAGCCTCACTTTACTTTCTAGTTTGTTTGATTGTGTGAGTATGAGTATGTACTTGTTAGTTACTTCATAGTGCAGGGGGCCCCCAAAGTGGACCACTTTATGGTGGTGGGTGGTTGTAGGGCGCTCTGGTGGACATTATTTCTGTTTCTTCTCTTTTGGCTTTATCTATCAGCTTACGTTTTCCAGCACTCTCTCCAGTGTTCCCTAAACTAACAAGCATACACACACAGCTGTTTTGTGTCTGTTAGCTCAAGTTTTGGTCCTGCCTGTCATCGTACTAACAGACTTGTGGTCATACCCCATGTTTTACACTGTGGTACCTAACTACAGGGTCACTTGCTATCAAGAACTGAGTACTTTTGTACACAAAGAGCGGTAGAACATCCTGGGTTTGTGTGTCCTGCTCTTTGATTGTGGGGGTGATGTTTTCCCTATAAATCATCTCTTCGTCACCATTTTTTTTTAGATGATATTTTTTTTCCTTGTAAATCATCTCTATCATCTTACTTACCCCTTGGCGCTTATATGAGCATAGCAGCAGTAGTTGCAAGCGCCCTAAAAATCTACTCTAAATAAACACAAACAAAAATGAAATTAAGAATCGTCCTGAACATACAGAACTTCTATAGCCTGTTTCTTTTCTTTCTTTTTTTTCTTTTTTTTGGTATTAACCCTTTCAATGCTAAGGCCACCAAAATCTTCAAAACTTGCTTGTTCTTATACCAGATAAATCCGATTCCAGTGATCTGGCATATGTCAGTGGCCTGAATTTCAGACTTT